>DWNE01003650.1:0-16364 GCA_018249875.1 Cecropterus toxeus
TGTATGCAAATTTAGTGAATATAGTATGAATGTTTCTACATTCAAGTATAAAATTATCTTTGAACGAGAATATTTTTAATATAATAGGAGTAGCAAATGAGCATACAGTTTACGTGTTGATAAGCGGCAGCTGACGACAAGGTCATATGTAATCAACTCCAGATATGATTGGAACCCTAAATAAGATTGACATCAGACACATTTGCTTCCCCTGAGGACTAATTTGTAAAGGTTCGTATGAAACGCTTAACTCTGCCTCAAAACCTAAACATAGTTGTTATAAATAAAATATTATGTTCTTAATCCTGTCTATTTAACTATATCTAAATCATATATTTAACATATTTCATTTATATTTCTATTACTACCTAAATTTATAGCAAATAATGCATTTTAGGTTACCTTTTTTTTTTTTGATCTAATATACCAGAGAGCATAAGACCGTAGGCGCCCGTTGAAGTCTTTTATATTGGTATTGTTTATGTGAGCCGTTGGCGCGCCTGACATTTAACAACCGTGATATCTGCTTGTGGTTTATAAGGATTACAATTATTTTAAACAAGGTATTATTTATAAATGTTTATTATTTGATTATACCCTTACCAAGAAACCATATAACAAATCGTATTTACATTCAAGGTAAATATTTACCGATATTTACCTACCAATAACCAAAATTTATACTAGCAGCGGATTGGTCTAGGAAACTTACTTTTCTTAATTCGGAAACTCTTGGAACGATAATAATATAGTGTCAGTGGTAAAGTGGAACAAGGAACTCGCGTAGTTGGCAACTGGTACGTTGAACCTCCCGCGGGCGTGCGTGTGTGTGCACGCACATACACGTAACTGCAATCGTACGCTTCGTATGTACACAGTTTAGTTTACGTTGTGATACTCTAGCGACGTGACTGTGTGCCTTTAACACGAGAATATTGTATCTATTACCACTAAGGTAGATTATCTGATTCATAGCTCTGGCTGCTATGTGCACGAAGCTTAGTCTAGCCGGGCTACGATATTTTCAGGTTGAATACAAATCGAAACTATGTATTACTACGTCTAGTGGAGTACTTAACAAAATGTATACATTGTACACTTTAAACCTATTTAGACAAGGTTGAATGAATCAGTTTTTATTACGAATCACAGTTCCAATTACGATGCGTTAGTAGAGCGCTCGTTAATAAAGTGCTTAAGTTAAGATTATGAGCGTTGCGATATTTCAAAAAGCGCCAATATTTAAAGCTCCTATTTGCGAGTGATTGCGGCAATAACGCGTGGCAGTAAACCGATCGGCGTTCGTCCTTGCTTGCTTGCTCAACGTTCGATAAGTGCGCTGCTATATTAGCCTCATCGTATTAAAAGCTTTTGAGTACACAAATAAAATTAAAGAAAAAAAAACAAGAAGTAATTAAAGAAGGTTGCAATTGTTTTAAGTAACGTTTTGTTGGCGCCGTACATGTATTTATTCCGATTACTGACCTTTGCCAGTTAAATTTCGAAATGGTTATACCTATTGAACACGTGAGCTCTACATTATTGTTAACAAACTATAGCTTTGTACTGCAAGGTCATGCGATTTGTAGTCAAATGTCATTACAGACGTGATAAAAAATAAAGCAAGTGTATTACTGATCTTTATTGTTTCACGTTAGAAAATACAAAATAATTTTCAAAATATCTTAAATTTAAGCATTTCATGGAAGACTTATTTTTTGGGGGAATCTGTCTATTAAGAAATGTAGAAAATATTTTCATTTATTTTACAGGACTTAGTTTTTTACGAACTTTATAATTTCGTTACATTTTTATTATCAATCGTGTAGTCGAATATAATAATGATGTTATATAATGATGTAAGTAATTGGATACAATCATTGTTTTGTTGTAAAGATTGTTACATGTATAACCTGCGGCAGAAATTAGTACTTAATAGAAACTATTCAATTAATGTCGCGAGTTGTTGCTACTGTGAATTTAAGGTATTTATCTAACAAAATTCCGTAATATCCGTTAGGACTAATTTAATGCACGCACACGCGCACATGGTGTTGATGCCGGTACAGTGCACACATCGAGAGATTATGAATACAGTTGAACACACGTGCACAGTGCTGCCAACAGCGCGGAACGAGTTGAGAGCGACCTGCTGCGCCCGCGCAAGAAAGAACTCAGCCAAGGACGCCGGCGTAACGGTCCGCGCGCGGGTAGCCAGCTGGAGGGGACTCGGCGGGGAGGGACCTCTTTTACGTCACGACTGAAATATTAGGAAGTCTAGGAATACTCGTTATTACCATATTGTCATGGACTTATCTAATATTTGATCAGGTAAAATAATTAACCAACTTTCGTTTACAACTGTAAAGTATTGGTATTTAGTATACTCAGTATACCTTTAAAGGGATTTCCCGGAAATTATTTGCCTTTTGATCAACAATTTTTAGACATTTTGTATAATAAAATATTTTGCTTAATTAACATTAACATAAAATAATAACTATGACAATATAAAGTTACAACAGTGATTTCTAACAATAATATTCATATTAAGTAAAATAATATATTGAATACATATTTAGTCCTTCCAATGATACATGAAGTACTGCTAAGCAGTGACCTGTCCCAAATATGTAAAACGTACTAATTTCTTCATAAAATCCAATTTTAAGTTCCTTCGTCCGGACATCGACCCAAAAACCTTATGTTTTGTCCTCTTCATACACCTCAATTTCAATAGTTATGTCTCACAGTCACGAATACCGCTTCTCTGTCTTTATTTTGTTCCATTACGACCAAGAACAATGACTATTCGTCGATAGGAGTATGTTCCTATATCTGTTTCTTTCTCGCAGATGTAACGCTGCTAACTCGCGAGTGAGACGAGCAGTTTTTCAAAGTGCACGACCGACGTTGAATGTTTCGGATTCTTATTGGGCCGCCGTGAGCTTAAAGATGGCCACTCGAGGACCGTTTTCTTGTTACGATAACCTAATTTTATTCCATTACGTCGGTGCTCGTTGTGCTTAAATTTCAATAAAGCAACTCCATTAAGTTCGAATGTCAGGAGGTAATGCGAGTAAAAAGACAGCGACCTCGTGGCGTGTTCGCACGCCGCCGGTGCCCCTTCTCTCCCCGCGGTCCGCGTCCCCCGCCCCCGCCGATTCAACTGTTTTGTTCGGAAATGTCGAAGGTTTGCCGGACGTCAGCTTACGCGGAACTACCTTCGGCTCATGCGTATTTCCAGGTGCAATGTAGTTATAAAATAAGTATACCACTATAAAAGGTTAACTAGAGCACCGATAGACTCTATGAAATATATATCGTTGTTGGTACTCTACTTGTTTATTTATTTCATGGTTTATATATATATACACGTATAAAGTATATTATAAATAAATTAAAAAAAATCCGTACTCTACCAAGAAAGAGTTATTATACCAAAAAAGCTAGTCTAATCAGAAGAATAAATAATGAGCAATATAAAAATTTTGCATACACTAAAATATAGAGAAACAAATTATTAAACCGGTTTACTTTTTTACCACTAGTCCTGTCTTAATAAAATCAGAATTATGTACCTACCTATAAATTTACTTGCTCCTTAAAAGACTGACAAGCTTGAACATAAAAATAAAATCTACAACTAAAGTCACTTCTTAAAACCATGACATTGATTATGATAATTATCATAACATCAATGGATCAGATACCTACTGATTGTTTCCAACGCGGTCATTTAATTAGCATACACAAAGTAAATAAGTATGTACGGTATCTATCTATGTAGAAGCGACTCGAAGTCAATGATCAAGCACTGCTACAACCGGACGCAGAGACAACAGTGACAGCTACACTTTTTGCACGTAATCTTGACTTTGAAACCCATGTCTCCCTTAGTCATTGTTATGCGGACTTATAACACTTTAGAATCCTGTTTAATTTTTTTGCTTCAAATTACTAGTTACTCTTTTAATCGTAATTCTGCACTGACCTTAATTTTTTGTTACACTTTATCTCGTTGTATTGAAAAAGCGAGTAAGATTGATTTTCTACTTAAATGTTTACGGATTCTCTAGTTGGATTACTCATGGTTTAAATAAAATAATCCACTTAATAGGCTTTAAAGGAAAACCTCAGTTCAAAGACACATTTCAGGCGGGAATTCCTTAATTCATTTTGTTTTTCACTCCGAACGGTTCCGTGATGCAAACCAATTCATTTTTCAAGCCACAACACTCAATCTTTGTCATCGCCATGAATATTAATCACAAGTGAAATTTCCATAGGCAACTACTGCAGTGACCAAAATAGATAAGACATCTAGTTCCATATTTACCGTTTGTTATCATGTGAGATATGTACATTTACTATCGATGTTTTTTTTTATATAAGCGCAATTTAATATTAATATTCTTTATGTTTAAAATGCAAAATGTAGGTTCATAATCATTATGTTTAATTTATAAACCGAATAAAAAAAAATATGATAAAATGCACGGTGTACACGATTGCTTAGATCGTATTAAGAAGTGCCTTTTTTAAGCATTTCTTTAATATAATAATAATAATCGATAAGTAGATCTTCGATATTTTTACCTTGTTTGTCTTTGGCGTCGAGTTTCGGCGAATGTGAAGATGACGCGTAAAACGAATAATTTAGTCTGATATCATCTAATTGCTGTCTGGTTATTTTTGAATGACCAAATAATTATGTTTAACTTTCACCTTATACACATGACGAGCCAAATTGACGTTAAGCTGCACAAACATATTTGGCACAGACCAACTCTACAACGGAATGAGGTGTGTTTCGTAAAACCGATTACGATGTTCCGAGATTAGTTCTCGAGTATGCCGTATCTAATTTATCGCAAATGCTTTGACATACGAATGATGGAGATATTGTATACCAATACATTTATGTACAAATATGCAACATGTATGTACAGAAAATCTTTCATACATGATTATGGTATTTTACCCAATGTATTATTTTGAATTAAAGATTAAGTAAAATTCTGTTAACAAAAAGTTAAAAACAAAAGGCTTGCTGTTTGGACTACCAAATGTGTGGAAGTCACAAATGTAAGATTTCGGTAAAGAGCAGGTATTAAACAATAAAATAGACTTACATACATAGTGTACTACACTACACATTATACACCAGTAACATTACTACTGTAGTACACTATGTATTAATAAACGTCATAAGAAAATTTATCCACTTGTAAGAAACTGCATATCAAATAATTCGAATTTTATAGGCTGTAATTAATAACATATAAAACGCACATATATGCCAAATATTAGAACGGAATTTATAATTGGAAACTAAGAATTTGATATGTAATAAATCCACACGGAAACTGATAAAAACTAGTCTGTCAAGTATTGCGTGGATCACAATGTCACTCGAGTGAATTTATTGGGTATTCTTGATGAATTAGGTCAAAATGTCACGTGTTTTGGCGCACTACTTTTGTATACGATTTTCAAAAATATAAATAGTATGAGTGAGATGATTTATGTCATACCTTAAACTGATGATGCATACGACTGAAAGTACGTCATGCAGGTACTTAACGGTGATGTGTAATTTAAACTATAAAACAAAATTAATATGATACAATTGGTTATTATTGTACATATAATAGCTCACAATATCTGGCGTCGTTTGATTTCAAGAATTTCAAGTAGGTATCGCTATTCAAAAATTATCGCTGCGTTTTACTCTTTACGCTTCGGAGATTACCTTAAATCGTCAGTCCCATTTGTTATTATAGGAAAGTAGCTGTTAAAAATTATTGGAGGCCTTACGGGCGCTGTGAAAACATCCGACCATTGCACACTTTATTATACTAAACTATAGGAAACGGAGCAGCGTAGTAAATACGGTCCAGGAGTTCCCTTGTTGTCGCCACATCCAACTTTGCACGATCAAGAATGGCAACCAAAAAATAATTATTTACTTTTGTCAAGAATTATGAGATACCTATTTATAGTTAGGTGTTGTCCTCATACCGTTGTATCATACAGAGGTCTTTAAATTTAATGCTGGGCCAAATGGATCTGATTGATGAATTTTGCTTATGGTTCTACGGGTAAGGCCTAACATATTAAAAGTTGTGTTCGGTTTACTGCTTTTTTTATTATGATTATTAAACTCTAATCTCTTTATTTTTATCTTATGTACGTATAAAGTAGTAAGAGCTTCTACGAGCTTCATGCAAACGGTAATGAATTAAAGGGTTGCAAGTGTCACGATGCGTATATCACAGTAGAGTGTATTGCGCACGTGTCGACCCCGGGGTCCCTGCATACATTCAATTCGACTTAATTAGTTACGGAGAAAGCATATCTAGGCATATTGTAATTATAAATAAATTATTACGACATATACGATGTTCACTAACAATAATGTACCTTCATTAACTATCAATTTAAGTTTCTTATGAGATAGATATTAAAAAATAGACCAGTCCCTGAAACTATACTAGTTTCTTCTCGTATAATTTGATAAATACTAATATATAACAATGAGAAATACTAATATATAACAAACGCGTGTGTCTGTTTGTTAGTCAATCACGTAAAAACTACTAGTCCGACTTACATAAAATTTTGCATGAATGTAGTATAACTAACTAGGCAACTTATAGGCTACTGTTGATTTCGCTATTCTACTCTTTTTAAAAATGGTGACCATTTTTATGTCCCGTAGCGTAGCTACCCCCACTACGCTAGCTTTAGCTAGTTATAACTTAAATTGCGTGCGCTTTTGTACGCAGATATTACAAATTTAAATTAATTTGTTTAGTGAACTTAATATATAATTGGAACTTATTACATATTCATAATTGTGGGGCGCCAAGATGTCTAAGAAATTCTTCTTCATGCGAGGTCAAATACGCACTTGGTTAGTATTTTGTAGAGTATAAAAAATAACGTTGGCTTTTTGTTCTGAAATTTAAAACAAAAATAGATCAAGCAAGCATTAACCGTGTAAAGTTCACGGACTCTTGCCATCGCTTGTAACATGAAACTATTGTAAGATTGATCGCAACTAAAATTAAATATGTACACGATTTGTTACTGTTTTTTATATTAATAGGAAGAGCATGTTTGTGGTTATTTATTTTATTACTGTACTCGTTTAATATGGAAATAGCAAATAGACATTTGTTTTAGCTCAATGTAAGTAGATGTATGAAAAAAGATAATACAAAATTCCTGCCTAAAATCATACAATGTTACATCTAAGGACTAAAAAAAAATTAAAAATATATGATGCTGCGTTCTCCAACCCAACAGATCAGTTACACTGATATAGGACACAAACAGATACACAACATCACTCGAATCACGAAGAGTTTTGCCACTTTATTTTGTTACATGCCAGTATACCAGTTAATTAAAAAATAAATCAAGACAAAGATTGCGGTTTCAAGCTATACGCGGGAGGACAGATATCTACAGTTAAAGATTTATGACACCGACGCGCTATTATAAAGTAATGTCCGTCTCAGCATCCGTTATAAGTAGGCGCTAAAGGATACGGAACTGGTCTTTAAATATATCGAACCATCACTCAGTAGTTAAGCCGGATCTTAATTATAGAATTGGAGCTTCTGTTAATTCAAAAATATGTTGTTTTTCTTCGTAGAAATAGGAAACCAGAATGCGATTTGTAATCCTATTTGTAACCTCAAGTAAGATTCCCACATGCGTTGCACTTATTCATAGATTACTTATATACATATATAAATATTTGACGACCCGCGTGGCGGAGCGGTCACCGTACCGGTCAGACACGCAGTGGGTTCCGGGATCTCTGGCCAAACATCTTAATGATTAATTTAGATTCTGTTCTGGCTCTGGGTGTCTTGTATTCATCTTCGTGTATTCGTGATATCTACGACACAGGAAAAAATTCTAGTGTTGGAGTATTTGTGTACAAAGCATGTTATAAATAACCAAAGCCAAAATATGCAAATATGCAATGTATGGTTAATTTTATATTTGATAATATAGGTCATTTAGAATTGCTCACAATAAATAGCTTTTGTACTGTAGCAACGCGAAAAATTACTTGTTCTCGTCTAAGGGAAATTATAAGATTCAACATTTTACCTTTAAAGCTAGTATGGGCCATAGTGACTATGCCCTTTTTACTATGGCTTAGTCTAATGATTAATAAGGTAAAAACATGTCTATAACTGACCTTACCCAAGTTCTATTGCATAGAAAATGCAAATGTAATGCATGCTTACATACTACAATAATTAAATATATAATAGAATAGATTTCCGTTTACGAAGTCTGTAAAATAAAATACACGTACAGCATTCTCACATTCTTTTCCATAAACGACATATGACATTAAATGTAATGTGTGTGCAATATTACCATCATTTACGGCATACCACTAAGTGCGCATATGAGACAGCTTAATTATAATACTATCTTCGTAGTAAAACTACCTGCGCCCGCGTCGCTCATATCCGACCTTCCTGCTCACCTCAAACGTCATGTCATATAAGTTAAATAGCTTACACGTGTGTGAATATCTAACCTACTCCCATACTTAAAGTTTCGCTCACTAATAATAAAAGTTTGGATAATAACTTCTCTTTATTTATATTTAGTAGATTCTCTTCTCTTTATAGATATTTAGTAGTAGATACTTAACAATATACGCACACTATTGCTTTTATTTTTTTAATTACTATGAACTTATAGATAACACATACATATATAATATAAATATGTAGATAGAAAGTATCACGACCTTTCGGAAAGTCAATCGATATTATGTTTTATGGGTTAGCTAATATACTAGTGTTATCGTGGAGGTAAGAATAGTGTTAGCGATTTTTACAGAGATTTTTTAACTTTTCCTTAAATTTTCGATATTGCTCCAATTTCTAAATGGACAAACACTAGTCTAAATAAAATAATGCAAAGGAAATCGAATTTAAATTTAATGGCTTTCATAAACGATGTGGTATGTATGGTACGTTATCGGCGTCTGTAATAACTACATATTTTAAATTAAACATCAATATTTGGAGCACTTAAAGGAAAGTTTAAAACTAAAATGTTTTCACTTAAAGCTTGTCGTAATTACCTTCACAATATAGCCTCAAAACGACGAACCCTTCAATTAAAATTCAATTCCGGTTTCGCTACCGAAATTTTGGTCGTAATGTATTTTGGTTATCTGCAGTTGAACCAGTTTATTGTGTTAGTAATTTTATATAAGTGAGCAATGATATTTGAAGATTTATTCTAGTAATGATAAATTAAAACACTTAAAATATACGATTACCTAATAATTGTATTATATAGATACATTTTAGAGGTAGTATTAAAAATATAACATATTCTAATTAATTCATAAACAAACAACATCTAACTACCTTTCGTAGGCGACTGATTTGATTGATTCGTTGTTATTTATTTGGAATATAAATTACACACACAAACCGTATGTAAGAGCATATCCATTAATCTTTAAAATGTATGAAATATCTTAAGAGTTATATAATTTATCTTTAAGATAAAAAAGCTGTAAAGCTTACACGGATTATGCTTGTTGCAAGAATAATGCTTTATATTCGGAGTTTTAAAAAGTAAACAAAAGAACCAATACTTGGCATTCGGGTTTAACCCACATCCAGCGCTATCGGGCAAGAAACTCGGGTCGGCCAATTATAAAACGCCACCGTCGATAAAAGTAATGATCATGTTTATTGATTTAAATTGCAAACGAGCGATTCACATTTACCGGATTTGGGCCCGGCGCATCGTTACGGGCCGGTCCGGCGATCCGTCATCGGGTGCGGAATGCGGTTGGGGAATACGTCCCTTAAATTATATATATTAAGCGAAGGACCATGGTGACGTTGTGATTTTCCACTCCGAGTAGGTATCTACGTTGATATTGGAAGCACAACGAACGTAATTATTTCCTGATTGCTCGTTGAAGTCTAATGTATTGTAGAGCTGCACAGTAGAATAACTACCTACTTTTGTATTTTTTGTCCGTCGGGTATTCGATGCACGACAGAAAATAAACTTATTGTAACTTCGCAATGCCATATAAATGAATATTGCTGTGTACTAAACTGAGTAATCGAAAATTTTATGCACCATCTGAGCTATATAATGTTTAACTGTTTGCACTGAAAATACTGAGCACAATTAGATTACAAGACGCTGGTGGCTCGGGCAATTTATCTTTTAGTACCGATCTATGTTAATCGTTGCTGGGACATTAACAACGGTGCATCGGTAATGGCCAGCGGTCGCTTGTTCGCAGTTCGCTCAAGGCTGCATTCAGTGAAAGGATTCGACATGAATCTGGATCATCCCACTATCTGTAATCATGGCTATCATTATAGGCAATATTGAACCGCGTAACATGTGCAAGAGTGCGTCGGATTCTGAATTTTTTTTTTTGAAATCTATAAGTTCCCTGTATTATTCTTGCTGGAAATATATTTTCATTTCAATTAAAAATTACAAATGAAAGCCAAATCATAAAAAGAAAATCAAGCAGAGTTATTAAGTAATATATGTATTTTATATTTAGGGTTGGAAGCTACAATGTTTCCATTAAAAAAAATATTTTTATAAATATGGTATATGTTAAAGCGTTCCAAGATAGTCATCGTATGAATAGACATAAACATTAAATAGTACAATTTTTTATTGTGTTTGAGGTAGATAGCTCTACATCTATCAAAATCAGCTGGGATTCGCGATAAGTACATCCATAACGTAAAAATACATCTATATAACTTAGTTGCTCAGTATAATACTAGGTAGTACGCAACTGTGATCCGAGTATGGTAGGTCTCGATCAGGCCGGCGCACTCCTCGAGTCCTTTCGCGACTGCATCGACACCATCACGGAATATGCAAATGATGCTAAACTGCAACGTTACGAAATATTACCGATAGACGAGATAATACCTATAAATAAGGACACTGTTAATGGCGAAATAAGCTGATGGTGTGAGATCACGACTTGAAAATTATTAGCTGAAATTGTTTCTATCGCAAAAGTACTGCATTAGTTTACTTTTATGGGCGCATGAATTATAATATACGGCTACGTACAAAATAACATTAAACGTTTTGTATTTCTATCTGTTACGGTTTATGTTACTGGATTTCAGTTAATATTCATATCCAGTGTTTGTATTTACATAACAAGTTGAATTCTACTATACCTACTTTGTTGCATAACTTACCTATCTTAACGTATAAAATTACTGTTTTAATAAAAAAATCTATTTAACTCAGGCAGGCAAATTAATTTGACATTAACAATTTGTGCTAAGTACTAATTTGTCTCGACAAGTCAATCGAGTGTCCTTTAAGTTATTCTGAAACCAAACGATCGAAGATAAATCAAATATTATTCTAATCAAAATGCTTTTACATCATTATGAATGCACGTGAGATGTCGCACGACCAGTTGTCATGAAGATCGGTTGTAAACACATGACTTGCTTTGATATTAATTTTTATAACTATAATAACTAATAGGTCGCAAACTTGTAAACTGTAAGATTCAGTAAATACAGGCTCTAATGGCTCGGCGCGAGATATCACACGTATCTAATTGCAATCAGGGCTGCCATATTGTAACATTAGTTACACAAAGTGTAAAAAGATGACTGCGTTTAATTGGAAGGATTGATTTGAAGGTGATTTTAGAAATGAGTATAGTTTAACCGGGGAAGTACCACCGCTACACCTATTTCAATTGAAACACTTTCTGCGTTATGGTGGAAGGGTGTGGTTGCCAACTCACTTTCATATGAAGCGATCATCTTAGTCCCCAGGAGTAGCAACGCATCTATGATTAACTTCAGATAGAACTCCTGTTCTCTATGAAGTTATTTACAGATGTCCATGGGAGATAATGGCTACTTACCATCAGGTGGACTGCATGCTCGTATGCTACTTTAATCTTATACAAAAAATTAATACAAAGTTACTCAAACTATTTGGTGCATTTGATAAAAAATGTGTGAGCATAGATACTACTCTACTATTAGTAGAGTAGTATCTATTATCATATGATGATGAGCTGCCTAATTTTACTTTATGAGCTATAAAGTTTATTTACTTTTTGTTTCGTATGATTAGATAAGATTTGTTACAATGGACAGAATTCAGCTGAATATATGTTTTTCCTACTGGCAACCCTAAATTGTCAAGCTTGTTACCTACGAATAATATGTAAGCAGAAAATGCAGGTATAAATTGTGCTCGTTGCATACGGCGTATTAATGCAAAATTTTACTTCCTGAATAACAAATTACGTTGGCATATTACTATAGCTTTTAACATTGCTTTATTGATCAGAAGATCCAACGGATTTAATAGCACTTCACTTGCAACATACTTGGCATAGTGTTACACAATATGTCGATAATGATTTCATTTCCAATGCGAGAAAGTTAAATTTCACTCAAATGTCAATTATCTCTAATATTTCATATTATATTTTGCACCCATTGCAATTTTTATTCATTTACTTAAAGTTTTAAGCGACCAATACCCCCGTCACTAAATCAGATGCCAATTTATCTCTGTACTGAACATGCTTAACATAATCAGATAATTACATTTATGCAATTAGCTGATCTTTATAATGTACTCGGCGTTCACGCTGATGTGCGATCACAATAAAGCTTTTGTTTGCATTCGACCAGTCATCAAAATAAATATAATACAAACATGTAATCATTTATCAAAGCATCAAATTGTCTGCGATTTCGTATTGTGCGTTGACTCTAATTGACTAGTCGAGTGAATATAAAGAGATTCGTGTTAAGCTAGCTATGAAAACCTGTTCCTTGGTATTGCCTCGTTATGATTATTAATTAATATTTATTTGCCACCAAGCTTTTAAGTTTCCAATGCGTTTATTTTTTTTTAATATAAACGAAACCAATACCGCATAAGTTCTTATTGTCATTTATAGTTTTTTTAATTACATCAGTTATGAATACGGAAGTGCTACCGAACCTTAAGAAGCCGTAGTATGCGATATTGTTTTTTAAGTTGAAAGTTTCACGTCCTTCGTGTAACTTATAAAGTTTCGTGTACTTATGTTCGTTTTTTAGAAATAAATATAAGTATATTTTAATTTAACTTGGCTATATGAAAGCTTAAATTAGGTTTGAAAACTTTACTTCTTAGTAGGGTTATTCTGTTCTAATTAATGATATTGTACGCAATGTAATATTTAATACGCTTTATATTATTTGACAGCATTTTACTTTTTATAATAATATAAATATTAGTATTTACATCGGCTATATTTACAGTAAAATAATAAGACATAATTTGGAAAATTACTTGCTATTTTTTTCGATATACTTTGCCATTTAATTTTGTACTAAAAAGAGCATGCTGTGAATAACAGTGATTAAACACCATAAGAGAGTGAAGGTAGGTGGTTCGCACGAAACAAGAGCAAACCGGATCCAAATCGGAGGGAGCGTTTTCTGTAACTGGAGCAGACGGCCGTCTCGAATATCGCCCCTTATGTCGATAATAAGATTTTCTTTCGAACACCGCAATACCGCAGTTTCTCTTTTTTGTAAGTGCACCTGCGATGTAGGACAATCTTGGCTTATTTCGAAACGAAATCATGATTGACGCTTATCGGGCAAATCATATCTTAAAAGCATTTTTCAACGTAAACTGCACGTGAATAGTCTTCGACTTATCGTTTTTTAATTACTTACGTTCAGAATAATTGCCCGTAGAGCAATCGCCGTGAGTACAGAAATCTGCAACTCTTACCATTGCCAATTGATTAAAGCTTTTATGTCATTAGTCATAGATAGTTATAGACACTAAGATTCTTTAAACAGGACAAATCGGTCATCGCAGAATAATATAGATATAAACCTGACTGGATGACGTGTGCAGACAGGCTCTACCACATACCAATGACTTAATAATATCTTATGTTCTATAGTTAAGTAAGATAATGGAGAAATCTATTCTTTTAGTACTTGTTATAAGATTTAATTTGCATATATGGGTAATCCTATGCACATCAGTTATATGAATTACCTATAATGAGATTGTAAAGGATTAAAAAATACTTACTGTTCCATACAATACCGATCTAACCGGATTTTTATTTGTCTTGATCATACACATATAAATTTACTACCACGGTAAGCGGGAAACGAGAATATTTGCCTACGACTCTATCTATGTTGATACAAGAGTGTATTCACGCACGTGACAAACCTCGGTAGTCAGTACGTATCGGAACAACTATTACATGCGAACGGCAGCAGCCGGCTAGCTGCGTGGGAACTCGAGCAAGCAGATACATTCAATATACTGAGCCATATTTTATGTCAGAATTTAACACACCGCAGATGCGAAGTGTTAGTAATCTCCGCTGTGTATCACGACTGAAGTACCTACGTGTCCTTATTAAACGCTGGCTACGAATCCTAAATGTAAATATGTAGGTATATACATGAAATTATATAGAACGTCTCAGTAAATTATGTTTCTGAGAATGAATTTAAACTAAATATCACAGCTGATGTGCAAAGAATGTTTTTAACGATTAAGGTACCTTCGCTACTGTATCTACTCATTTCTTAAGTTAATAAACTTTAAATAATTAAATCCTTGTATATACACAGTAATAAATATACAATTTACTTTTAACACTTTATTTCACATGAAAAATAATTGCAGTTATCATACATACGTTTAATAATTACAGTGTTTACTGACATATTTCAAAATGGATCATATTTACGTAAAGCAACTTTGTAATGGTATATTTACTTTATTCTTTGAAATACATTATCTGGCATAAAGTTACACAAGTGAGTACATGAGACTTGAGAGAGATCAAAGGCTGTGCGGAGCGGTCATCTTCAACGAAATGCCAGAGGTGAGCGAAGCGGCCGCAGGCTACTGACGTGCCGACGGTCTGGTATGCGCCGGCGCTCCATTTTTGTCCACGTTATATAAATCACTACGATTAACATTATTTATTAGAAAATAGTCATATAAGGACTTGTGGTGTAAAAGTTTAGGCTTAAACTCGTACGTGTTATACGTGAAGTAATATTTACGCTTCTAGATCCAATATATTACAATCAATGAAAGATATTCTATCTTAATAACAAGGGTTAAGGACATAGTCCACTGTGCTGGTTAAATGTGGTGGGTTCGTTGGTAATTTGATAATCGTTGAGACCATTAAGGCACGTATATCCTTGTTTTTATACGTGAAGCAAAAAATAATGACCCAGTGTGAGTTTTTACAATGCAGAGATCAGAAAGATTGAGTGCAGATAGATTTATGTATAATAAGTGAATAAAATGAAACAATCAATTGTTTACTTTAATGAGAAACAAATAAACACATAATGTCAACAATGTGAGAGGTCTACGAGTATGTTGAAAAAAATCGTTACTGTTTTTAAATTGCTAATTAACCTCAGAACCTACATTAGCTAATTAAACCTCATTTTCCCTGTAATGGGTGTTTTTTCAAGTAACACTTAAATTAATGCACAATCGATAAATAAATACATATAAAAGCGTTGTGTAGATAAAAACTGCATATAAATATACCTATTATTATTATTCATGTCACACTTCAGTGAAAATGGAGTTTAGTTTTTATTTGTGTTAACAGCCGTTAATAATACCTAACGGGAAAAAGCCTACATTGTCATCACAATAAACTATGAACGAATGATTGATTTAGTATTTCTAGCTCCATGCACCGCAAAATAGATGCTCAATAACTCAATGTACAGCAGCTATGCATACCGCGAGACCAAAATAAATCAATGTGACAACTGAAAATTTACTTGCCAATCACGCGTTTCGTGGCGCACCTGCGCGTGCATGATAGCCCGTTTTCGAAAACAAACAGCTTCTCGAGGCGATGGCTCGATGCAAACATGTCTATGTAGACCGCCAATTAAACCAGCCGCATTGTCGTCTAGAAGCGGGGCACGTATCACGGCGTAATCGCCGACGTAGCCCGCTTGGTGCCTAGTATTTTCAAAATAGAAAACCTAAACAGTTACATATAAATAATACGTTTAACAAAATAAAATGCGACGGCCACGTTTACGGTGGAACTTAATATAGAATTTAGGGTTTCCATTAGTCTTTACAAAATTGGAAACTTAAACAGTTACATATAAATAATACGTCTAACAAAATGAAATACGACGTTTACGTTTAAGGTCAATGTCAAGAATTTAGGGAATTTTTTTTAAATATTTTCATATATACCTATTAAAGTATTTTATATTAATGTACGTATGAAATGTATT
>DWNE01003651.1:0-16363 GCA_018249875.1 Cecropterus toxeus
AAATTATTTTCTACTTTTTAGTTCAGTTAGCAATAAAAGCGTGTTTTTTTAGTTTTTTAAACTATTATTTATTATATAATAGTTTAAAAGTAGTAATGACTCTGCTAGGTTGCGGTTTATGAGAGAATACTATAAGCATGATTTTTTAATCTATTACTTATCGTTTAATTAGTCGGGTTTCCCCGGACACATAAGTGATTGGGTTTCCCACATTTTAAACACGCCATTTGGCTGGCCTCCGGGTATCGTACTAGGATAATTCAGGTAATATTAGTATCTACTAATGCTAGATCAATGTGGTGGTAGAGTGCGACCATATAGAACCCATAACATAAAAAGAAGGATTTTAAATATAAGATTGATTTCGTCTGTGTAGACAAACAAAATACCATGGGGTCTTTAGAATCTGTGAAGTAAGAAACCAATATGAGTTTACCATTTATTAAAGTAATTTCGGTATAAACATTTAAAAGATAGAATAAACAGAACGGAGGTAGTTTATTTTGGGAGTTTTTTTTATTGTGAAACAGTACTTGGGTTTTGGCCGAAGATTGTGGATGCCAGCCAGTACCAATACATCTGTGAGAGACATCAGATACAACCCCTGTTTTATAAGTTACTTACAGATGTTCATGGGCTGCAGTAACCACTGCTGATCGCTTACTTCAATCTATTAAAAAAAAGATTTCCAATGATAGTGCCTGTTTATCATCACGTTAACTGCCTGCTCGTTTTCAATTAAAATGATATAAAATGTAAACTTTTTTTATACTTTTTGTATGTAATATTTAGCTAGTTTATTTTACTTTCCGTTATAATTTTAAACATTAAAATGAACAGTTAGTCTCAGGTTCACTGGTCGAGTTCACTCGATCGGGTTAGACATTCAATTTTCGTGCCCCAATTCTGTTGTTCATGCAGATAGATGTATGGCGGTAATAAATATGCTTGTTTTATGGTATTTGCTTAGATTTAGTGTTATATGCTCTTTGTGACTTAGTGCCGTGTTTTATATACCGTAGGATCTTATTGCGCTAAAACAATGTTAGTTCTATATGTCATTGAGACATTAGTCGTTGATTTATTTACAGGCACTGCGGATGGGGGGAAATAATTTACGGACACAATAATGCATAAAGAATTCTTGTCTAGAGGAACTTTCATTTCTATATCTACTTTGAAATCAAGGATCAAGGAAGTGTCGACTTCTTTGAGATCCGATAACCGGACAACCGTAAAGTTTTTAAAAGATAAGTATTTTTGTCAAAAAACACGAAACGATTTGTAAAGTAATATGGCTATGGGAGTCTTAATTACTTAATTTTAGAAAAAAGGAGTATCTTGACCCAAAACAGTGGTTTAAATCATTAAAAATCGTTTTATTGAAAGTGGATTTCTCACTGAATTATTTATTACAAATACACTCCCCTTAAAAAGGGAGTATCCCTTTTTTAGGAGAAAACTCAGCAGATAAATTCTATATCACATATCTATAACATGAAAGGTACAACCAGTATGGTTTGACTGAGCAAGGGTACTACCGTCACACCTATTTCTAACCTGAAACAGTTGAAGCGTAGTACCGTATCAAATCGCGCGCTCATTATGCAAAATTAATCCGATGTAGAAAATAAAATAATTTGTAAATTAATTCATAAAAAGTAACCTAATAACTTTTGGGTCTCAACAACGGAAATGGACCCAAACGTTGCCATTAAAAACTTTAGAGTACATCTAAATAAGTCTACAGTAAAGTCTTGCCCTTTCAAAACGTGTTCCAACGTTTGTTTAGAGACCGTGAGCTTTATCCCAAAGCTCTAAGAGCGGGGTCGCTGCAAAGCTTTTATGGAAACTTTGTGACCGGTTTTGCGAGAGGTCGGACCACTACCGATCTACGCATTGTGCTGGAAGTTTTATAGGGCCGATATGTAAATGTCGTTTTAAAGAATTTATTGGAGTCGTGATCGTGGGTTATTAAAATGGGTTATTAAAACCACTGGAGCTTTTTCGTATGTAATGGTATCATGTTTTTATGGGAATAATGTTCCTTGTACCAGACAGCATCACAAGGAGAGTAATGTTTTTCGAGCGTGTATATGTATGTCCATTTTTTTGACAAGCCCTAAAGCTCTCATTTTCATGGATTTTCACATATACCATTATTCATTGGAATTTACTAACTTGTAGTTGTTAGTATGACATATGTTTTATATTTTTTTAATATGGCGCTTGTAAGTAGAAAAAAAGGGAATAGGAATATTTTATATAACTATATATTCGAATGTATTTTTTCTAGAGTTCAGAAATAACGGTCGGTTCGATTTCAGTCAAGCCTTACAATGTAGTTTAAATTTTTTACTACTGTACTAAGGGTATAAAGGGTTTTTGATAGAGTGTAGCATTTATTAATTTATCATACTATTTTTCTACTATCACCAGACAGTTCGTTACACTTACAGGGAATCGAACCCGGAATATTTTTTTCATACACACACATAGATCGCATAAAAAGTGTAAAGGCATCAATAATCATTATTAATGCAGACAGTTTATTTTATTACACCGTCATAGGTACAAGCGACTTTCTTTGACCTTTTACAGAAAAACCTACAAATTATCAGACTGTAACATGCATGCATCCTGTGCAATAATTAGCATAGGAAGTACACCAATCATTAGAAGCTATTGAACTTAGTTGTGCAAATTGGAGCCGTATCAATTAAATGTGAGTGCAGCCTTATAGGCCGAGGGGTGGCGACGAAAGTTGGTATTACAAAAAATACTTTAAAATACGTATTAATAAAAGGCATGTAATTGTAAAATTTATTTACAAATATACAGTTTTATCAATTTATTTGTATGTGATATATAGATTTTTGCAGTCATAATTGTATTACGTAGCCATCTAGTTTTGAAAGTTTTTTTTTCAATGGTATGAGCGCAATGATTATAGCCAATAATCACTTGTTCTGAAGAGAAAGAAGAAGACGTTTTTGTCTGTGAACACGCATTTGACTACTTTAGTAGAATGGACCTTACTTAATCGAAGAGTTAAATAGTAATG
Organism: Cecropterus toxeus; assembly: GCA_018249875.1. Lineage (NCBI taxonomy): Eukaryota > Metazoa > Arthropoda > Insecta > Lepidoptera > Hesperiidae > Cecropterus > Cecropterus toxeus. Next base: position 3,065 of record DWNE01003651.1, read on the forward strand.
AAACATAATTAAATAAGAAATCATTTACTTCCTGGATATTAGTGGGAACAAATTAATATTAGTTAAAGCGGTGTTAAATATTGCGGGCGCCCAGATTATCGCCAGCGGCTGCATAGAACGGCCACGTTTTCACTCTAATCACCCCCTTGTTACTGCGCGAGGGTGTAATAGCTGATATTTTAATTACTCACGACCTGGCCACTGTTCATTTAATATGCACAGTACGAGTTGAAACATATTTTAAAATATACATAAACTAAGCTAGAAAAATATCATTGGTTTAAAAGGGTTTTGTGAACTAAAGGGTAAGTTTCGTGGTTCGGTGGTACAGCCGACAGTACCATCGGACTAGCTATAGCGTTGTTAAGGGTGTCCAGTATCATTGTTTATCGAATTGTCTCTATTGAGAAGGGAGGTGCGGTGCAAAAAATTAATTCGAAATCTGTTGATAATTAAAATAAAAAAGCCCTCCAACCACCTTTATCCAGGGGTCCAGTTCCATCACCTTTATCAAAACTTCATTTTGAAAAAGGATCTGGACCCCTGAATCCCCCTCTCCCTTTTCATACGCCTATGGCTATAAGCATATCTACCTTAAAATAGAAGTTTACCGCGGATAAACGTTATATGCAGTGAACTTTTAATATCTTTTATACTTTATCAGGCGGATTGCATGCTTACTTAAATCTGGTAAAATCGGGCGGCAGTAGTCATTTATCACATTGAAGTAGCAAACAAGCAAGTCCTGATGCTGAGTGGTTACTGTCGTCCATGGACATCTGTAAGCAACTTGGTCATGGTAGATGATAGACGCATTGCCACTCCCGAGGACTAAGATTGTCGCTTCATACATAAGAGAGCCGGCAACCACACCCCTCTAGAGATACGAAAGAATCGCTTCTCCCTAAAAATAAGTGTGGCAGTGGTACCCCATTCGAACTACCCTGGTTCTACCACATGGGAATCACCTCTTACCATCAATTTTAAACTGGTTTGGCACTCATAAACTCTCAGAACATTATAAAATACCACATATATGAGTTGTTTAAAGTGTTTCCTTATCTAATAGTTACATCGCTTCGAAAATCATCCATAACTAGCTGGCAACAGAACTTTACTAGAAGTATTGCAATTATATTATTTACTTTGCAAAGTAATAACGTGTAAAATGAACATAATGATCGCCTGAGGCTTAATACGAGTGGTTAGTTTATGCATCTCACTAGGACGCGCCAAGGTATTCAATTTATTCTTAGTTTCTTAGACTGAAGGTGTTTTCGACGAGCCTTCGCGAAAAGAAGTCGTTTGCCCCTCGTGAGGAAGTTCTTCACTCATGTAATTATTAACATGGGTTTCAATTGTAGCCACACTATTAGAAATGCCCAAGTGTTCGCGGAAGCATGCAGTTCGTGTTCAGTCTTAGAAATAATGTAGAGATGTAGACAACATTTCACAGAGCTGCTATCCATGTTCCTAATTTGTTCGGATAATAATTTACTGGGACTTTTGAAAAGTGTGGGTCCGAACTCAGAAGAATATTATTGTCTAGAGAAAAGCCGACTAATTGAAATAATGTTAACAATTATTTAAATAATACGAGTAACATATTATATAAATAATTGCAGTATATAATTAATTAAGTTCATGTAAATTCGTTTTGTTATGAAATGTTAAGTAAATCCCACACAAGCATGATTTCTGCTTGAGAATTCTCGAGTCCTCGAGTCCATAAGCTTAAAAATGCATAAATAATTAAAAACTTTACTTTTATTTGTTTTAAATAATTATTTCAAATGTATTTAAGAAATCTTACTTTTATTTGTAGTTGTCATTAATACTTCATTTTTAAGATTTTGAGTACAGTAATTATGGCTATTGTACAGGTTACAATAGTCTTAAATAACGAATTTCGGGTAATATATTACTCGAAATTTACACCACACATTTATATTGCTTAGGCAAAATCAAATAAAGCATTTTCCAAACAAAATCAGGCACTGATGCTCATATATCCAAACAGATACTTTTCCATTTTGTTTTTAAAAACTCTCGATCAAAGTGAACACAATACCTACTGGAATTTACGAAATTCCCTCGCAAATTCCTCGCCAAAAATGCACCAATCAATTTAGCGTTCGAATTCCAAAATGGCTCAAAACGGCCTATTTTCGGGCGTTCGCAAAAACACCGGAGCGCCACTCGAGCTGTTACAAACACTCACCCCTCCCCAACATTGGGCAAAGTAAAGGTAACGATCACAGACGACGAAGTACGTATATTGAGTACTTCACTTAACATATTGTGTTTTTTTTCCGAATTTGTGTAACCATTGGCCTCATTGGTCTTCACAGATCCATCTGATTTGGCACGGTTCAATTGGTCACATTGAAATGTAGGGTTGCGGACCTGGTAAATCAGCAGTTTTGCTATTTCAAGATTTCAAACTACTTAGTAGCCTACCAGATGAGACGTGATCAATAATGTTCCGTTTATATGCCAGTCAGTCCAAGTCAGCCCAGGTCTTCTCTGAGACATCGACTCGACGAGGATTCCGCACAGCATATGCTCCAGTACTGACCACTACGCCATGCGGGTTGTCTAGCACTTATTTTTTACGAACTTGATTTACTGTCCGCATCCCACCTATGTCCAGTGCGCCGTGGGCGTGCAGAGAGTACATGTGTTTCCAATTATAGTACTCGTAGGTGCGCGTGTAGCGATATGCGTGTAGCTTGAGGGTGGACCTCGGGCCTTTATACCAACGATATTACTTAGGGAACAGGACAGTACGTGGATATGTGGTAGGTATTAAGTTTTCTGGCATATAATTTAGTTGTTTAAATTAAGTTTTTTTTATAAGATTGAAGTAGCAAACGAACATTCAGTCCATCCATCCATCCATTCATCAGCCTTTCGAGGTCCAATGTTGGACATAGGCCTCCCTTAAACGGCGCCACTCTAACCAGTCCTGTGTCTTTTGAATTCAAGGGTTCCTGCTGTCTTCCTTAGGTCGTCGGTCCACCTGATTGTAATTGGTTACTTATCTATAATCAACCCCAACTAAGATCAGAGTCTTACTTAAGATAAATATGCGTTGCTTATCCTGAGAACTAAATTGGAACACCTTGGAGAAGTATGTCGCCATTACCACATCCTACAGACAAAAACACAGCAATGTGGCGGTGGTGCTTCCGGAGTCGAACCACAAAGAGTTCTAGCACCTTTTCTTTTACTATGTTATGAATTTATACGACTAACATACATTAGGTTCCAGAGTCGATATCCGGCTAAACAGACATCTAAATACTTGGATATTTCAAGCGATTAACGATTTAGCCGCCGCGCTGCAACATCACGTATACCATACCGAGTATTGGATTTAGCCCCGCTTTTGTATGGAAATAAACAAAGTTTCGATATTAAATTTGCACTAAATTGCATTTCCGTATCTCTGACAATTCGTACCGTATTAGCAGTACATGTTCGGGAATAATTCCCAAAGTTGTTCCGTTTGAAACATGTTTGTGCGAAAAACGAGTGGTTAAACAATGCGTTTATTTCGTTGGACATGATTCTGTTTGCAACGATTAATGTACTAGATAAAGTTTAACGTATATTAATAGTAACATATGGTTAGAGGTTAGAAGTGACAAATGGACAAAATCCAAGGATAAGCAGCAAAATACACCTGTGTAACATCTCCTGCATGTATGTTATATTATTGTATGTCCGTTGCTTTGGCACGCGTTACAGGCCAAACGGCTTGACGGATTGTGGCGTTTGATTATAATTAGAATCGTCCCACTTTGGAAAGTGACGTAGGCTATATAATATTTAAAAAAGGCGCGTGGAAATAGAGAAAAAAAGGAGATATTTTTACTATTACGACAATATGGATATTAAATGAATGCTAGTATATAGAGATGCTCTAGGATCAATATAAGCGTATATAATTGTATTACAATACTTTTCCTTGACTATTTCGACAAAAACATATGTAAACGTAAATTAAAAAAATATAATTACTATAATAATTTCGTTTTAAGCAGTCGGATTTTTTCGTTTTAATGTTTTTAATGATGTTACTAGTTTTGTTCTCGAGGGGAATCCGTCAAAAGGTAACTGACTCCGTGGGAGCGAAAGTAGGTTATGTGAGATTTCTACCGCACTATAACCCTCCAATGGCCATCCCCGGCGCTGCGAAGAGGATTCCGGTATGTTCAAAGGAACGCAACAGGAGTTCTCTAAGCGCGTTGCCCCATCGACTAAGACCAAGCCTGAAAAGGAGAGCGCACAACCCTTCCACCGAAACGCTAGAAATACTATACGTTAGAAATAGGTGTGGAGATGTTCCTTTCCTGGTCGAACCTTGCTTGTTCTATCAATTGGCAAATTTGACTAAAAAAACCTCATCAGGGAAGGTTTTTCTTTAACATTGGACCACAAAGAGCAAATGGATGGATAAATTAGTTATTAAAAATAGTCTGGTGGTTGAAGTCGATCTTTTTAAGCTAACAGTCAAGTCCCAGCCCCGGTAATGATCGAGTGAATCCCCGGCATGAATATTTCGTTGTTACGCAAGTATTTGATCATTATATTATAAAATATTTTAAAATTGCAGAAAAAGTAAGTAGAGGAAAACGACATGATTTTGAGTTCTCTTCAAACATGGACTTAAATAGTCAAAATATCGCTAAACATACTTGACTAGTGTTGCGGAGTATGGCTAAAAGTCTTTCCACGTTTCAAGGTGCAAAGCAGTGATAAGTTAGTGCTAAGCAGACAGTAAGAGGTTTACTTTTTATATGGTACTTCCATATAATAAAAAAGCAAAGCATGCACTCCACTTCATTGTAAGTAGCCTCTGCCGCCCATGGACATCTGTTATCAACCCCAAATAAGATAATAATAATAATAATTTATTGTTCATAAAAAGAAGTACATACACAGGTTTATAATACAGTATTGTGAATGCATTTCAAGCATTTCAAACATGTGTTTTTTTAAACTCTGGTGCCCATTGTAAGATTGAACTTGTGTTATGGACACCAGCGTCCATTATTTGGGATGGATTACATAGATTTGCATTCGGACGGCTACAAAATTAAATGTAAGTACAACGATATTACATTATGTACATATATTAGTAGTGTGTGTGTGTGTGAGTGTGAGTGAGTGTGTGGAGATAAATCTTGTTTGTAGATTTCCACTGATGCGTTGCTCACGTTTAATAATTACTAAATAAACGTTTAACTTTAAAATGCGTTTAGTGCAATAATAACGTTATTACAAACCAAAAGTAAATTGCACGGACAGACGACAAGAGATCAACAAAAGCAATTCACATCGCGAAGAAAGTTCAGGCAAAAGTTTGAACAAGTGAGCCGGAGTTGCACTAACTTGTTCTGCACTGTTTAGGGTTGTCACTTCGATTAAATTTATATTGATTTTAAAAATAAAAATGTTGCTTTAAAATGAATTACGTTTTATTAATATAAGAAGAACTTCGTAATTTCGGTCATGGAGAGGAAAATACGAATACATGAACATCCAAAAATAAAGTCCAGAAATCAAATTCCCTAATTAAATCTGACAATCCGGGGATCGAACCCAGTACGCTACATAGCATATGTTGATATGTTAAGATGATTGCGTCGTTAGTCACATTAAATTCAAACTTTGAAACTAAGGATAATCCACTTGAGTGTATTATAATTGCCATCGAAATCAAAACAAAGAGATATATTATATTTATATGTATAACATTTCTAAACAAATATTTCCATCACAGTAAAAACTGTACAATTTAATAAAAATATTTATATATACGCTTTCTTAAGGCGCTTTCTACACTCATAGCCCCACACTAGGATTTTCTCCTGTGTCGTGGTTGCCATAGACACACAAACACGAATACACAAACACCCAGACCCAGAACAGAAATCTAAACTCATCATTCAGATGCCTGTCTGGCCGGTGATCGAACCCGGGACCCACTGCGCGTTAGATCGGTATGGTAACCGCTCGGCCACGCGGGTATATTTAGATATTCCCGACAAAATGGGTCAAAAATGATAATTGCATCAAAATCGTTGCTGTTTGTTACAAATTATTGTACACTAGATATACTGCGGCTCCACCCGCTTTGGTCGCGTTTTCTACAGTAATGAGTATTTTATACGTTAATCTAGGTCATAAAATATAATGTGTGCCTAATTTCAGCGAAATCTGATCAACAGATTTCGTGAGAAAGAGTAACAAACAAACCTATTGTTTTTTTTTTATAAGATTGAAGTTGCAAACGAACAAGTAGTCCACCTGACGGTAAGTGGCCACTGCCGCCCATGGACCTCTGTAAGCAATCCCAGATAAGATCGGAGTCCTGAGGTTAATCACAGAGGCGTTGCTACCCCAGAGTACTAAGTATACCTTCCTTACTACATCCTTCAGACCAGAACACAGAAAAGGATGTGGCGGTGGTGCTTCCAGGGTAGAACCACAAAGAGTTCTACCACCTTTAAAGTAGTATTAGAAAGTAGTAGTAAGAAGTAAGATTGTACAAATAGTACAAATTGTACATCGAAGACAGTATTTGACAGCCCTACTCGCAGCACATGTTCAGCACTGTTCAATTCACTTCGCGATTGTGCGCGGAACGAAGGCTTCGTACGAATATTGTAGGCTTTCGAACATACGTGGTTTGTGTTCAAAAAGTTTAACTTTAATACACTGTTTATTTTGCCCTGTTGGCTGTTGTTTGCATATGTGCAATTCACGTCACTTTGTGTTTGGTTAATGTTAGGGCTCTTGTCACCATTGTTACAGTTATTAAAACAAAAATCCGGACTGCTCAAAAATGCCTTCAGTTTATTTGTTTATTTCAGTGTTAATATTTTTAGTATCCGGTTAATTGTTTTAAATTTTTTATTTAACGCATTTTATGCGTTTAACTCAAAATAGAAACATTAATGTATAATATATATTTTTTTTTCTCATGAGGTACACATATTATCTTCATAATTAAAAATACGTCGTCACTTTTTCCTATTTACAAGCTTTTTTTAAAACGATTCAAATGATATAACATATGTTACAATCCTTCAAACAGTTTGAGTTGTAGAATGTGCCAAAAAAAATAGACAAATACAAAATAGTCCTTTTGATGCATTAGGCATAAGCGCATTGTTAATCGTAGCTGTGTTTAAGTTTGAAGGGTATGCCAAGGGAGATACCTGTCTGAGATGCGATAAATCGTGGTGGTGCATTGATATCCCTAAAGGATTAGCCTTTAGGGATATCAATGCACCTATGCCAGAAATTCGGTAGGACTCTAAGATTAGAGTACCAACACCAGATGGAGTTGATTACAAATTCTCACGGATGGCAGCGGCCACTTGCTATCAGTTTATATGTTTGTTTGTTATAGTCTTGTATCTTGTATACAGTATATATGACGAAGAGACATCATAGTCGAAACACTGCACCTTCTAAAAACTTCGAATTATCTAGGATCTTTTGCATCTTTCTGCAATTGTACGCTAGTGATTAACTGTAGAACAAAAAAATGAATTGACTGAATGATGAATTATTGATGAATAAAGGTGAGAAATAAAGGTGAATGGTGATTATTAACGATGAATCAGAAATTCAAAATTACATACATTAAAATAAGCGACAAATGTGTAACTTTGATATGGAAAGCGTGGTGTCAACCACCGATATGATACGGACTATGATGTAAGCTTGTTATTAACTATGCATGGATTGACTTGTAAAGAATGGGCCAAGTTTTGATTAGCATAAACAATTTTCCATTAGAAACGTGAACTAGGATGTTTACTCGTCGTGTTTTTAATTATTAATTATTCTATATTTATGATTATAGCCTAGTTATTATAATTCAACCTCTTACCTGGGGGTCCGGGATTCTAGGATGGAGGTTTGAAGATAATATATGCGCATTAGAAATTAATTATCACTAACATTAGTGGTGAAGTAAAACAGCGTGAGAAAATGTGTGATGTCTGTCAATCCCCACTTGGTCGGCTTGGGTGGGTAGATAATCTTCGATTTTCAATTATTATCAATTTTTTTTCCACGCAAATCAGGAAAAAATCTACCACTCAATAAATAATATGATTTATGGAAAATATGAAATACATTCATTAATATTGTAGTTACATAATTAGAAATTTAATAATATAAAAACAGCCAAAAAAAACCCAAAATGTCTTTAATGCATCGCGGTTGCGTCATTCAAGTTATAGCTTACAAAACATTTACATTTAATAATCTTAGACTTGGCTCCAACAACTGCCAAGTGCCAAGGTACTTAAAATGCGTCAACTCAAAGCTCGTTGATGTAAATTATAAATTTGTCATCGGAGAGCTTAACGCGGGAAAGCGCTACCGGAAGATAAGCTGCCCAGCCGTTGACAGTGGGATAGGCTTCTTAATTTAAAGGCAAAGAACTGTTTTCGGAGACGAGTGAAGTGCCTATTTACTTTTATTTCTGTTTGTGATTTATTTTGTACCTAAATATGTTGATGTCATATTATACTTAACTTTCGTATTGTTGTCTTCGCTTCCAAATATGTGATTTCTAAATCGCAAGCCTATTCATATTAGATGATAAACATTGTTAATGAGACTATAAAGATAATATTCATGGTTATAAAAAAATGTTAAATGTAAGTAAAAAACATACATTTCATTAGTGTATAATAAAACTTAAGATTTTGACCGTTGCATCAGCGCCAGGTGGAAAGTGGTTATCATTATAATTGCAACTAACCTAATTCAGTCAGTTGTCAGCACACTTGTATGAGGCGACCATCCTTGTCCGCGGAAGTAGCAACGCATCTGTAATTGACTTCAGATATAACCTGGGCGGTAGTGGGCACTTGTCATCAGGTGGACTGCATGCTCGTTTGCTACCTCAATATGATAAAAAAAATCTTTTTTGTCCTGCTAATCCTTCATCAGTCACTTCATCCTCACAATTGGGGTGATCTGAAGCATCCGCTACGCCGCACCATTGCGGATAGTTGCATTACAAAATGCAGTAATATAACGGACTTATTTATAACGAACTTTTACATTTCTTACTAATAACTTTAATCTTTCTTCATTTACATAATCTTTGCACTAAAAGCAGTGCGTTAAAACAAACTATAACCCGATGGCCATAAAACATGCCGTTCAAGCGTTTTTTGAAAGCATCAGAATTGAGCTTTAAAACAAATGTAAGTGTCCGTTCTTATATTTGTCTTACCTGAATGAGTGAGAGAGGGTTAAGTTTTTATCCGACTGCGTCAAAAGGAGGGTTGTGTTTCTAACGTATGTATGTAGTTACTTTGGCATGTGTTACAGCACGAACGACTTGATGGATTGTGACGTATGATATATCATTATCATCATTAGTTATTAGGTACTCTCAGTTTGCAGATTGACATAGGTCACATATTTTAAAAATAGGGATAAATGATTGTCATGCAGTAAATCGGGTTAGAATTATAGCTTGGACATGAAACCTTTGATCGACACTGCAAACATTAACGTTTTTTAAATTTGCGCAAACTACGCCACAACTCGCAGCGAAATTTCATGGCCTCGAAAGATCAGAGACTTACATTTCGTTTTACTCTCAATGCTGACGCTTATGGTGCCGAGCGAATGACGTTTGAAACGACAATTTTGTGGCCCCACGGCTAAGACTTAAGTTTGTGCGTTAAAAAGACTATGAACCCATTTTATTTGAAAGTTACTTCGCTGACCACTGACGCGTCAAGCGGTTATCATCTTTATAGTTATCGTGATGAGGTTTTTTATGGTTTATGGTTACTATTATGTAATGGTAGAGTGGTTACTAGTTATTATTTGTGATAAGAAAGCAATGGGAGAGAAATAGGGCATTTACCCAGATTGACAGTTTAGTCCATGAAACAGTGATATGTTTACCATCCTTTCATGATGTCCAAGGTTTGACCCAATGTTTTGTTTAAGTTATTAGGCACTAGCTATGCCTTGCAGTTTTACCCGCTGTTTATATGAATATATTCGGTGTACACACTCGTAGAGCCATTACAGCAGCATCTACTTTCATACATCTACATATACTATAGGGTAAAATTACAGGTCTACCTTAAGAGGACCACAGATAAGTTTCTACTAAAGAATAAGCTACAATCTTGCTAACATTCTAAATGCCAAATTTGTTAGGATGTATGTTTGCTGCTGTGTCACGTAAAAAATCTTGTCAGATTTTACCGTTCTGACTTTCAGAATCAAACAAAATCGGCCGAGTGCGAGTTCGACCCGCTCATGAGGGTTCCGTACCCTTATCTATAAAAAAACGGCAAAAAAATCACGTTTGTTGTATGAGAGCTTCTTTTAAATATTTATTTAATTCAGTTTTAAGTATTTGTTCTAATAGCAACAATAGAAATACGTCATCTGTCAAAATTTTAACTACTTAGCTATCACGGTTCATGAGATATAGCTAGGTGACAGACGGACATACGGACAGTGGAAATAGTAATAGGGTTCCGTTTTTACCCTTTCGCTACGAAACCCTAAAAAGGTACACTTTCAATAATAATTGAAGTTAAATAATTAATAACAATTAATATTCATATTTTCACTATCAGAATAAAATATCAGTGACACACAGACACGCGCCATAATATCATAACAATATTTCGAAGAATGTCTCACCCGGGAATCGAACCCCGATCGACAATAAATTACACCCCTAATTCGAAACAACAGCGTTAAAAACCCATTACGGACCAAATTAATTACTGCGAAAAAATACATTAGAGGAGTTGGTACGGTGGGCGACATTATTACGCATACTTGCATAAAAATGTGCAGAGGATGTACATCCTTATGTATATTCTAGAAAGGGACGTGTTTTGCTTGAATATATTCCCTAAATACTTGGCATCCTCGTGCCCTGATACCAACCACCTGCGTAATTCGAAAGTTAGTCGTTTGCATGCATTATTCCCTTTTTAGTGTTCCGCGGTGAATACGGGAGAACCATATATGTGTTGCATTGTCCGAGCGTTGGTAATTTAGCACTCATTGTTAAGTGCTAATCTTTGGGCGGAACCAAAATAGGGTTTACTCTTAGGAAATAGAAGCTGATAATAATTTTTTGTCCCGGTTGTACTAGGAATTGTTGTATTATTTGTAAGTAATGACTTAGTGATATAAACTATATAAGCTTATGGCTTTTAAAATTAAGCTCGTAATAAGTATAGTGCCGGGGATTTTTTTTTATAAATATGAAGTAGCAAACGAGCAAGCAGCCCACCCGATGGTAAGTGGTCACTGCCACCCATGGACATTTGTAAGCAACTTCATATAGAACAGGGGTTCTAACTGAAGTCGACCACAGATGCGTTGCTACTCCCGAGGACTGAGATGGTCGCCTCATATAAAAGTGAGCCGCAAGAACTGCTTTACTTCATCTCTTTACCCCACAGTACGCCACTGCGTACTTACTTACTTACAAAATATAGATGGTAGAAACTAACGAGGTACTATTTTGGAAGCGCACCTACCGTACTAAGTTACGATAACAGATATAGATATAGATATAGCTTTATGGCGACCTCCTTTTATATACTTTTTTATTTCTTTAAAAACATTCTAAATTTATAAAATTTGAAAATAGTTTTTAAAGACATAAAAAGCTTATAAAAATGTGATCGCCATATCAGCCCCCCCGGAGACCGTTAAGGTCAGCTTAATTAAGGGGGAGTCCAACAGGGCTGGTCGAGAGAAAGAAATAGACTGGAATGCACTGTCAAGCGCTTTTGAGCTCTGGCCTGCAGTGTAGTAAGGAAAACATACTTATCCAAAATATTCCAACTAAATCCTTAGGGTGATAGGACGTATCAGTGCTAACCTCTGATAAGACTAATAATTATTTATATGCCACTACAGCCCAAACGGCTTGATGGATTGTGACGTGTGACATATCATTAGAATCGTCTCAGTGGGCATACTGACATACGTTATATTGTTTCAAAAAATGGCGCCTGTGAATAGTGGAAAAAGGAGGGAGGGACTGATTCTTTTGGTATTACGCCAATCTGGGGTTAATTACAGATGTCCATTGGCAGTAGTCACCTACGAATAGACTGACTTCGTGCTTACAGGCTATTTCAATATCTTAAAATTTGTTTATAGGTGACATTGTCCACGTACCTTTATGTAGTAAAATTTGCCTTTACCCCCTCCTCCTCCCCGTCCCTAAAACTCATGTAATATTGTTCAAAATTAGAAGGGAAACATATTTTACATTATTTCAACCAGTGTTTTTAGAAATTTAATAAGCCTTATCGAAATAAACGATTTGTTAAGCTCTGATCCCCTACGTGAGATTGGATGAGATATCTCGTTCGGCACCCTCCCTCTATAAAAAAATTACGTAAAAAATAAATTCTTCTTAAGAAAGACTACATTCTCATTAACTGTTTCCATAACACAAAAATAGTTATCTATTACGCAAAGATAAGTACAAATGATGATTCGTGTATAAGAACAATATCTGATAAAGATGATGTAAGCTAACTATCAGTTATTGATAAAGCTAGTACTTATAGAGAAAGGTCTTGTAACTCATGTTATAATAGTTCTAAGGGCGATAATGATGATTGCGATAATTCTGTTTATCAACCTGTCTGCAGTAAGTAAAATTTTATACATTGCAAACTCGACCTGATGGATTGCAAATTACCTATTTCACACTGTGCTTATTTTTTTGATATTAATCTCTACCGTTAGTTTTCTCTTTATAGTCTATTTTTGTTTATTTTAAAGCTTTATTTAATATAAGTATATTATATTTTCAGTATACCATATTATGTATTTAGGATGTTTAGTCAATAAAGTGTATTGCCTATCTCTACCGTAGCTTTTTCATTAGATTGAACTAGAATCATTTATAAACGGATATAGAACAGGGAACCTGAATCCGTTCACTAATGCGTTAACACTATTGAAGACTACGATGGTGGACTAAGATGTCCCTGTTCCCTCTTCATGTCTATTTCAGTCTGTATTTAAACTTTTACAACGAAATGCAAAAACTGTTTTCACTAAAAATGAGTGTGATGCTAGTTTCTTTCTATTATACCATACTGGCTCCAGAATCCGCAACCTTAGGTCCAAGATGGAATTCTACAATTTTCCAGGTGGTAGAACCACAGTAGTTCAACCGGGGAAGTACCACCGCCACACCTATTTCTAGCGTGAAGCAGTTCTTGCGTTTCGGTGGAAGGGTGT
>DWNE01003652.1:0-16363 GCA_018249875.1 Cecropterus toxeus
GTTCGATTCCCGGCCAGACAGAAATATGAATGATGAGTTTAGATTTGTGTTCTGGGTCTGGGTGTTTGTGTATTCGTCTTCGTGTGTCCATGGTACCCACGACACAGGAGAAAATCCTAGTGTTGGGCTATGAGTGTAGAAAGCGTGTAAATTTCAATTCATATTTTTACTTTCTTTGCCGACTAGTTTTTTTTTTATATTTTTATAGGTTATATTACTCATTTATTCAATTATAATATGTTTACCTATTATCTAACTGTAATCAAACTTTTAAGCCATCTAAAGTTCATCAAGAACCTAATTTCGTGTAAATGTAGGTACCTTACGACGTATGTACCTACCGAGTCTATAATACATACGGAGTAGGACTGTTTGTCTATAAAGTGCTTTACATAAACGGTAGATAGTTTTTTTCTAAAACTGTAGTCCTATATTATAAGCAGAGAAGACGACGTCAGTAAATAAGTAGATAGTTTCGCCAATTGTGAAGAGTTTTTTTAAGGCTAAAAGCTTCTCTGAATTTAAGAGTAATCAAGCCCGTATGTTTATTCAATAACCAATCCTTAAAAAATATTAATATTTTTGAAATTATTGCAATGCATTTACGTGTTTTATCCTGAGATTATAATTATGCACGACGATGCAAACCCGCTGTTCATCCGATGTTATCGACAACAAGACCGAAGAGAAATTGCTTCGATCAAAAGATAATCTCCCCGGAACCAAAATTGATCATTGATAGGATGCGCGCGCGTCCCACCGCGGCCCGCCATCAGCACCAACCCACGCCCAGCGTCAAAACCATACTCATTTTTAATTTCACGATGTTTGCACATTTAAATTGGCAATTTATTTTTATAACACCATAACTTCATAAGGATAAAAAGTTTCACATTTAATTAACACAATGTTCAGCTCTTATAAGTGTGAAACTCGGGGGCCAGTAGATCATTATTTACACATATTAGCCACAGATTTAGGTCACCTCTGAGTGTAGCCTCATTCTATCTCTCGGTCAATAAATATCAGATTAAAGTGCCGCTATTGTAGCCTTCACGCACAAACTAGTACCGTGGCTTTCAATAACGGTTCGCACTATGCAGATTATCACCGCGGCGATAACCGCGACGTGAAAGCGATAGGAGCGACACGATGCCGTGCAGCCAGTGGAGTGTGCTCGCTGTCCCGACCGCCTGCATCACACTCTTTTGTTGGTTTCTATACACTAGGAATAAGTATACAAGTAAGTAGACACCTATACGAAATAAGACGTATACAATACATATGTATATATCTAGTAAACTGTTTTGCTCTGATTTGAACATTTCCCGAAAGAGTCAGCAGTACCTACCTTTTTATTTATTTTTTATTTTCGAGTTGTGGGAAATCCTTCAAAAGGTGCTCGACGCCGTGGGAACAACGCCGGGTTATGTGGGACTTTTACCGCACTAAAATTCCTCCTGTGGCCTTCTTCAGTGTGTATGGAGGACTCCGGGATCTCCAACGGAACGAAACCGGAGTCCTCCAAACGCGATGCCTCTTTTGGACTCTTTCTCGGTGATCATTAACTCTCACCGTAATTCCAGCAGGCATTGATGGATAAGAAATGCAGATACGGTAAATACAATATTCAAACCTTCAATTCAATAGGTACCTTAGTTAGTTGATATCAAGAGGTGTAAGTACAATAAAAATATGAAATTCCCCTGCAGGTCAAAATACTTACCCACGTAATTTATCGCATTCAGAACTAAACGTCAGATATATTTTCTAAGGTTATATCTATTATCTGTAGGTAGGCAAGATGTTGGTTTAATAACGACTTAAGTAAATAATGCATTTTATAAAGTTAAAGTAATGCAAAAAACGGGTAACTTACGTATTAGATACTAACGTCATTGCATTATTCAACCGTATTGAGTCCAAAACTTATACTCATTTTATCAAGTGCTGAATATCTAGTATGTCTAGTCTATATTATTATTTAAACTAGTAACATCGTTAAAAAACTTTAAAACAAAAAACCCGACTGCTTAACACTAAGTTTTTGTTCATACTTAATTTGCCGCTTATATGAGTTTTTGTCAAAATAGTCAAGTAAAAGTATTTTTCGATTGATCTATTTAATAGCTTTCATTTAATATCCATATTGTTGTAATAGTAAAAAAAATGTCTCTTTCCCTCTTTTTTCTCTATTTCTAGGCGCCATTTTTGAAATATATAGCCTACAAACAACACTGCAAACTGAGACGATTCTAATGATATGTCATACGCCACAATCTGTTAAGCCGTTTGGGCTGTGGCGCGTGCCAAGAAAATTGACATACATACAAACAAACATACATATGCTCGAAAAACATGACCCTCCTTATGTCGTAGTCGGGTAGAAATATATCTACGTGTAACCAAAAGCTGCAAGCTAGTCACTAAGCTATCTGATAATGAGCCTTGACCATTCTCGCGTGTCGTGTCGAAGACCCGTGATCTAAAGAACCAGCGACAACATGTGTCAACTGACACTAACCACCCGATCTCCACTCATTTATTTGAGCTGAAAGCTAGTCTCCGACTTTATCCACTCCGGTGAGCAAGTCATCCCATTAGGTACAGTTAAGTATGTTAAGATTTCATTGGTCTTGACTGCGTACCTTAGGCATTTGTGGGTTTTTTCGGACATTTTCAAGTTTTTGCAAAGAATGCTTGAATATTATAGAGTTAATCCCTATGCTGTGCCCACGTAGCGCAGCTCTAAGTTTCAATTTCTTAACAGTTGCAACATCTTTTTTTAATATAGGCATTTAAATGTAATCAGGTAAATAATTATAAGTTGTCCTGGGTGAATAGAGTTTAATATACCTACCCTTTAAAATAATTGGAATAAAATCCGTGGTAGAGATTATTTACGCGTAGCGAGAAAAATTTAAGCGTTGTTATGCTTTCTCTATTTTTCATCATTGATATTCAGAATTCACTGCAAAATGAAATAAATAAAAGTTTAATTGACCACAAAAACAATGTATCTTCGTCAATCTTGGAACTAAAAGATACCAGAAATAAAACTTTGGGTAGGTACGGTAGGTACGGGGCGCTGCAGTGGAGGAGGTAGAGACGAAAAGACTATTAATACTGTCTAATTTATAGGAGGCAGCTGAAGAAATAGTAGAAAAAAAGTATGGTAGTGTAATTTATTATTATCACAACATCTACATAAATCTTACTTAAGATTTTGATGCAATGTAGCCTAGAACTTATCACTTATGTGATTTTAAATAGGTTTAAATGAGATTCATTCAAAACGCTCCTTGTACTAGAAGCTACGCCTGCATTACTGCTTGACTTTTATTCGTTTGGCAGTTCTGTCATTATGAATAAATACTCAAGCATAGGTAGAGCTGAAGCCACAGCTCAAGTAACTTTAACAATTTAGCTACTCTACTGTTTAAGCTGTATTGGTTTGAAGAACTAATCGTTGGTAAATCCTTACAATACTGTCCAAAGGTAACATCCCACATTTCAGGTAAAGAAGGATAAGAAATCCGGTAGAATCTACATATCTACGAGGGATACGACACAAATGTGGATTCAAGCTGCAGTAAAAACTTAGATGTATTCTTTTTTAATAATACCTAAGTAGGTTTATTATTCTCTAACTATTACAGATGTCAAAAAACTTTAAACTGGTATCAAAAGTACTTCACCTAATGAGCAAAATTACCATAATAACTTTTTAAAAATAAGACAAGAAATATCCAAAATGTTTACATTAAACACTCCTATATATTTAATATGAGGTAGTAAGACTAGAAGAGATACAGAGTCGTGTATGTCGTGCAATTGCTATAATTACAAATTTTAAGGAAAGTTCATTTAACAAACTTGCCAAACTATAAATAGAGCTCGTCATTGTATTACAGAACGAGGACGTCACGTTGAACATCTGCTTTGAATACAAAATTTTGTACTTAACTAAGGTATAAATTGGAGTGTCTAATGTAAAGTTTTTGGATATTTCATTATTTTACTCATTAGGTAAAGTACTTTCGATATCACTTTAAAGTTTTTTGATATCTGTAATAGTTATAGAATAATCGCCTGTGCACACGTAACGATTACACCCGGTATATATACCTATAACAAAAGTTCGATTCAAAAAATTAAAATGTGAACTATGATTTGTGTCAATCACGTTTAATCTGAGTCGTATACAAAAAATAAGTGAGTGACCTAATGTGTCAAGGTATTGGCATATCTCAATAAACACACGTTTGTGTGCAAGTAGCGGTCAATTAAGCCGGCAAGGTCGATTTACTGTCAAATGTTTTGAAAGTGAGTATTCATGGCATAAATATTGCAAAGTCACTGTTAGCTATGATTATCGATATTCTAGATGAAAACATTGAAATGTCAAGAACTTTTAAAATCTTATACCGTCAATAAATAAGGCTTAGTAATAAGACTAACACTTATATTACTTTTTACGCTCGGTTTAATTTGTGATGATTGTTAGCACTTTATTGGTTAGCACCAATAAAGTAGATATTGGTGCTATGTATAGCATTAATTTCGTTATAAAATAAAAAGCTGGAGGCAGTTTGACAAAACTAAGCCTAGGGTCGAAAATGGTGCATGGACATTTTTGCCAACTCAAGGTAAGTAATTTGGTTAGCTTAAAAGTACCTACTGGTATCATCATAAATAAAAAATGAGGCAAGCATTATAAAAGATCTACATCAGATAAACATCTTCAAACAGAAAAAGTAGAAGTACCAACTAGGGATGGAATGGAATTTTGGATCTTCCTGTTTTCAGAACACATTTCTAAACCGTGTGACGAATGGATTTAAATTTTTCGATTTAGATTTTGGGGGTTTTAGCCTCCGGCTCGCGGTCTGGATGCATCAGTGATAACCAACTTGTTACAATATCGGGTAAAACATTTACAATTGAACTAGAGCAAAAAAAAGTGCCTGTAGAAGTATGCTATACGTAATAACTTTGTGTTGCAGCAATAATTTTAATAGGCGCCCAACTTTGAATAAATAAAAAGTACCTAACTAGTTGCATAATAACCAGGATCATTCAGTGGCATTAACCGCAGTATATAGTGTGACTCAATTATCTGTAATATTTTACAATAATTATGTATTTACGGAACAAATTTTTTTTTAAACGCATTTCTTAATTATAAACATTTATCATAAAAAATACAGTCAATTTGAGAACCTCCTTCTTTTTCGAAGTCGGTTAAAATATTAAAATATACAAATACGACGTGATTACTTAATGCAAATATGTAACTAAGTACTTTTAACTCAATAATTACCCCAGGATTTGATAAGTACGATTAATATCACACTTAATAACCAATGTATAGGTACTCGATAGCAGCATTATTTGCGCTGCTGTAACGTCATCTGACTTGCATGTTTTCTAATTTAATCAAAGTGTCGCGCCAATTAGGGGAGCAGGGAAACAAATGCACAAGTAGCTCCACATACCCATCGAACTCTGATTAACTGCAGACAATATTGATTATTGCTATCTGCCTGTTTGCTACTTCTATAGTATCAAATACCAAGAATATCAGATCTTTGATTTTACTCTATATGTTGAAATATACATAACCCAGATTTTTTCAACTATATGGTTACAATTCAATATGTTGCAACCATGAATACGCCAGCACAACAAAGATGAAACAACGCTACTTCTTAAAGATGCGGGTGAACTGCTGAAGTGGTAAGCGTGGGTGTCGTGCGCAAACAGATATAAGAATCCTGATACCTTAGTCATCATGATAGCTACTTGACCTTTATCACGCGCACCCTAACCAAACTAAATTATAACTAAATAACTGACAGATCTAAGTGTACCCTTCTTTTACCATTTCAAGTATTTATGTTGTCTACATCTACTTAACTTGCTTGATGGGTGTCTGTTTCGGAATATGAATGCGATGCACTTTAAAGGAGATCTCGGATGAATTGATCATTGTCAGGTGCCATAGATTTTGCTATTTCAATCGAACCCTATGCTATTAGACTTTCACCGCCTTTATGACTCATTCTATAGTAAGGATAACTGTTTATTTGGTTTCTAATAGAAGGACGACAAAATACTATAGTACTAAGAATAAAAGACTTTTGAATAAAATACGGGTAATTATTGAATATCAGAACATATGTTAGTGACGCTTTATATTTGAGAAATATCGTTTGTTTAATGTGATAGTTTTGGAGTTTTATGTCACTTCTAAGTAACAACGCAAGTGCTTGAAGGTATAGCTGATAAACTGTAAGAACTCACGAGTACCTATTTATATTATGGCTACAAAGTAATTCCGATACAATTAAGTGTATGTAAATCAGCTTGACATAATATTTTCCGTGAAATTCACTTTTAATGTAAAAAGAACAAAGCAGATGTAAATTGGTTGTAATTCTTTCAAAGTAAAGTAACCTTGACCGAGTGGTTACACTGGTAGTTAGGTGTCGCTCGTCACAGGTGATGGGGGAAGGAGGCTGTGTATGGAGTGTGATACAGCGCCGATAGCGAGTGTGTCGCGCTATGTCGGGACACGGCCGATACATGAGATAAGGCGGAGGCAGCGCGTGTCCTGCGAAGCGCCTAATGGCCGACATCGCCGCGGGCGCAACGTGCCTCACAGTTTAAATTGAACGTCAAGCTATCGATTTGCATAAATCACACCGTTACCATTTTCAATTATTTGAACGTTACATTGGACACGAACAATGGAAATATTTTTTCCTTTTTAATATCAATTAAACCTTTGCTTCTCTCTAGACAGTGAATCTTACAAAAGGCATATTCATACCCACGTCATTAAATTACAGCAATAAAGCTTTCAGAACCACTTAAAACCAAATAATCATTTTTCGTATTAATGCATAAATAAGCAGTGTGAGCATTGAGGGAAAGTCGACGACGTGAATAATTTTTTATTGCTCGATTCATTTATTACTTACTTCAACTTCGGCTTCCATAAATTATGATTCTTTATTTTGACAATATTCACTGTAAGCAGCATCTTTTGAATAATACTTACTTTCAATTAGTTTGATGCCAGTTCTTTATATTCGGAGCATTTATTATGATGTATGAATTGATGAAATCTCCGTTATGAGGGACGGTCGAAGGTAGCTACTACAGGTATGTATGTTAATTAAATACATCTCTAATTCAGTACCAGTACTGGTGAACAATAGCCTCCTATAATAATAATCATACAAGCTCTCGCTTCTCGCAACCACGCCTGATTCTTTCCGCGAACAACTTGACGGCTCCGATGTACATGTATGTTATGTACCTTATTTAAATATTTATGAATGCGACTCATTCTGTACTCGTCATTCAATGATAACATAATTAAGACCCAGATCATCCTTATTACTATGCAGGGAATTGATCAACTACTTTTTGTGAACAATGCTTTATTTTTTTACCTTATTAATGTTCTAGTTCCAGTCATCTATGTCAGTTCGTAGATATAGCCTTGGAAACATTTGGATCATCATCAGATTTTTTTATTAATGACTAATTAAGATTAAGAATGAAAGTTATACAATACCTCGAAAATAAATTTAAGTAAATCAAATTCTTTCCATTTTTGGAACCACTAATTAAGTAAATTACATTTAATAGGTAATGCAATTTTAGTAAGACATAACATATCAAAGTGAATTTTGGTAATATTGAAGTTGAGTAAAACCGTACGACTAAAATTGTGGGCTGAATTGGCTAAAAAAAAAACTAGCTATAGCCTAATTATTTAGAATTGGTGACATCTTACACCACAGCATGAAAATAATTTGCGTGTATGATGGTTGTGCCAGTGCCGGCTAAAATATCCTATAAATTTATTTCTATGATTTTACCCTAGCGAAAATATTGCATCTATTAAAGTCACGACTAGTTCTACGTGTTTTATATTATTTGAGTTTATTCCTTCATTTTGCTTTCCCTCGTCATAAGTAAACAAACTTTTGTATGCGCCATGCGTCTGCTGCGGCGGTGTCATGATAATTAAAATTGACAAGCAAGTTGTACAACTAGTCAACATAGTGGCACCGGGGGCATTGAGCAGGTCCGTGTAATTGCGGGCGGGCACGCGACTGCCCGAGGCATCCGAGCTTTACCAACTTTTTGTCGCCGACATACCTGCCTACTCTTATGGCGGGGCTTCACTTGGTGTAACAGAATCGCAGTATTTGCTTTTTTGGAACGAAGTTCCTTTTCGCGCGTTGCGAAAGGGGGTTAGACGGAAAAAATTAAGACCAAAAGTTGTAACGACACTTTTTGTTGTAACGAAACTTCTATTTCGCATTGAATAGTGTGGTGTCGCGACGTATACAGGCTTTTGTATATAATAAATAATAAAAATGAATCCTGACAGTGTTTATATTACATTATATTTGTTAATAATAATAAAAAATAATAACTTAAATTAAATTAAACTTTATTGCAATTAATCCTCACTAATTAATCGAAAGGAATTTCCTTCCATTCGAGTGTCCCTTGACACCTCTCAAGATTTTTTATAAATATGAAGTAGCAAACGAGAAAGCAGCCCACCTGATGGTAAGTGGCGACTGCCACCTGTGGACATATGTAAGCAACTTCTTATAGAGCAGGGGTTCTATCTGAAGTTGATCAAAATGCGTTGCTACTTCGAGGACTAAGATGGTCTCATATATAAGTCAGCCGGCAACCGCACCTTTCCACCGAAACACAAGAACTGCTTTATGCTAGAAATTGGTATGGCGGTGGTACTTTCCCGGTCGAACTACATTGGTTCTACCACCTGGCATAAATCTTTATTGCATTCTTTAATATGCATAACATACGCTATCAGCGAATAGAAATCTAGTTTATAGTTTATTTTTATAAGATTGACGTAGCAAACGAGCTTCTTGTCAACTTGATGGTAAGTGATCACGGCCGCCCATACAAATCTGTAAGCAACTTCATATGGTACAGGGGTTTCATCTAAAATCAAACACTGATTGTTTCTACTGAAGACGATGGTTGCTTCACATGACATTGAGCCAGCGAACACAACCTTTCTATGAAACGCAAGAACTTCTTCACGAACTTTTTCCTTGTAGGAACACCCTCGTAGACATTGTTGTATATATTTTCGACATATTTAGTCTTTAAGGTGTAACTAAAAACCTATTGATCAACAGACAATAATGTATGCCTTATTTGGTGATGTGTACCTAAACACGAGTATATGTTATGGGAGCACAAGTGATAATATACAGTGTATAATATATACTATATGCAATATACAATGTATATTATATACAATATATATTATACATACACAATTACACATGGCTGCATATAGGCAACCAAGTGACGCTCCACCATTAACCTCACTAGCACTTAAGCAACTGCAAAACTATGTCGGTAGGTAATCGTTTTGATACTTAAAATAATATTTTTTTGAACAAGTGGTTGCTATAATCAACATCAAAATCACATTCTTTAGCATTTCCAGAGCATTGGTTCTTTACACATTAAGGCACATTACCAAATTTTACGTTGAAGCAAAGCAACACACATTCATACACGCTAATAAAAAGTTATAGAGAATTTTCGTGTGCTTTCGTATAGTTTTATCAATATATGTCATTTGTACTTCCTCCTGAGGTATTCCCAGACCACTATTACACTGAGCTCTTCAAGAAAGGCGTAAAAACGAGCTCTCCTTTTAGCCCGACAAGGCATTGGCAAGTCCACTGGTTTTACTAATTGGCGAAAGTGACTGCTTTTATCAGATAGCCATAGCTATATTAGTATCATATCTATAAATATAACACTGTAAAAATGTAAACAGTAAATTTATTGTTTTTATCTTTTAGAATACTAATACCTACTTCTCAAATAATAAGTTATTTCAAAGCGGAAGTTTAAGCTCACGTATCAGTTCCTGGCTGAAACTTGCAGTTGTCAGCACGCTCGGTGCCATAACTTGCGCAAAAGGTCTTAAAGATACGCAACCAGCTGGAAAACTGAGTGATGTGTGTGGGTATCTACCGAAATGAAGTAGACAATTCAAATTTGTTTATAATAAAGGAAAATGAAATCAGTTATACAATACAATTACAATTTACTCTATATGCGTGTTACGTAAACCTATTAGCTATAAATATAGATATATTTCTGTTCACGTTAAGTAATGCATAGAGTATTTTCATGTTCAGTTAGATAATGCGTATTTTTGGTAAGCGGTTGTTGCACATAAGTGTCCGTTAAGTATAACACTTTCTACGCTTTTCAAAGCTTTATACACTCATAGCCCCACAGTAGGATTTTCTCCCGTGTCGTGGGTGCCATGGACACACAAAGACACAAACACCCAGACTCAGAATAGAATCTAAACTCATCATTCAGATATCTGGCTGGCCGAGGATCGAATCCGGAACCCACTGTGTGTCAGACCGGTATGGCCACCGCTCGGCCACGCGGGATGTCATTCTAGTGGCTCTAAGAACTGGCGGATCAAGTGTTGTCCTTTTGGAGAGGCTTCAATAGCAGAAGGTAGGACTTAAAGAGTTTAATGCCTAAAATAAATATCGGCTTAAGCATACTGCCCCTTCCTCCCCTCAATTCGCTAGTAGTCTTATCAATCTATAGATTAGTTAGATTTGCAGCCACAAATAATTATAGATTTTTATAATCATATCATATTTCTGTAATGTCATAGACACTAATATTTTAAGATGAATAATTTAATACAATTATATTATATTAAAATATATGTTACAATTCATATACAGGAGCAGTGATAGCCAGTTGAAACTCAGCCTCTTAATCGATGGTCCGAGGTTCGAACAACCACTTCAGCAGCCAGTTCTAGCAACACCGATCTTTCTAAAATTGTTTGCGTATTAGAAATTAATTACTATCACTGCTTTACGCTAAAGGAAACAATCGTGATCTGTGATTCTGAGGGAAGACCTGTGCCCAGCAAAAGGACAATAATGGGTTGACGAATAACATAGGAGTAGAAAACTGTTAGAAACAACGTCTTAATGTATGTTTCTTACAAAATGTCAATGTAACTAACATTGTAAGTGACAATATTTTCTTTAAACAGACTAAAAGTTAAGTATATAACTTACAAATTGCCACGACAGTATAGTGAGCACTGTACCTACTAGAATCCGCATATTATAAACAAATATTAAAGTAACTGTAATGTTCGTCGTTTATAGCACGAGACTTAACTATGTGCATCACTATTTCTTACAACAGAAACCTGGGATTCTTTTGATATGGCATTCCTGACGTTCTCGTGAAATTAACTTAGAAGTATGCACACAAACCAGTTGAGCAGACGTGGACGATAATTAAAGTAATCATAATTCTTAAACTCAACCGTAATGTCTGCTTACGGTTTAATACCCCTAAATACCAAGTAGTCTGACGTTTCCGTAAATAGTATTTTATACGACCCACTCTATACGGATCGCGCTCTCTTACGCATTCTTACAATTTTTACGCCCAAACATTTTCGTGGTACAAACTGGGCTAATTTAATCCTTTTAAATTACTCTCTTCATTCAATAAATTAATTAGCACTGTAAAAGTTCCAACTAAACCGGTTCAGTACTTTTAAAGATTCAAAGCTGTTTTTTAATGTTTTGGTGTATGAAAAGAATCCTAATATCTATGCTTATAGCGCTATAAAGCGAAAGAGTTTGTTTCTTTGAACTCGCAACAAACAAATTATTGTAAGTACATGCCTGGTTATCTCAAAACTGACACAACAATAAAATAACATTACTAATCCAATAAAATTAAAAATAAATTAAAGAGTGCGAAAGTTTTGTTGGCATAAATAAAGGTTTAAAATAATAGGGGTTTCACCTTCTTGTCTTCTTCTTGTGTGTTTATAACAAATGTAAGCGAATCCTGTCATAGAGTTATAGGTAAAGAGAGGTTTTTTAATATGTAGAAATTAAGATTGTACTGGTATTACTTACCCATAAACTTCTATTTTGTTAAAACCACACTGAAAGTTATTTGCTAAAATTCAGCCCCGTCTTTCAGCAAATATAACATAGAGGAAAAATACACATTTGGATAAAATTGAATACAAAACTCTAACACATAATCAATTTATGTAATTGATTCTGTGTTAGAGTTTTGTAATTTATAAATAAAGTTTTCTTATTTTCTTTACGGACCTATCTACTCGATTTTGGAATTCGTCCAGAAACGCCTTGTAAATGCAATAAAAATATTATTACTTTAAAGTTATTGAAAAGTTATACGAGTATATATGAATTTGAATCAAGTATTGTTATCACCTCGTCTATGATAATGACAGATTCGTGATCGTTTGGCAAATCAAGTTTTACGAGACGATTTCCTCAAGAAGAAATGCACGCTCTAAAGCTGGATTAATGCGGTGCTTTGTCTTTCCTTTCTCTATTTCACATACCGAGACAGTGAAGTATTGAAACAATGATGCAGGTTTTTATTAGATGCCGCCTAAATAACAGGAGTATGTACAAAATACGCAAATAACTTCGAAGAAGGTAGCTGCTTTACATGTATATATATTTATATGTACAAATATTATTTTAATTGTTATAAAAAACCATCTTTTAAAATGAGGTTTTTTGATTGAGTTAGTTGATGACTTGATGTATAGATAAAAATATAAGAGATTACGTTACGCCACAGAGACTAGTAACGTAATGTGTAACAGTAGATTAATAAGATTTTATTGATTAATAATAAACATATGAAAAATGATTTATCGCTGTATACTTATAATTTACGTTAGGTATGTTTAATAGTGACTTTGTTACCAGTCATTATAATTTTTACTTGCCCTGGTGATGAGCGGGGTACCCAGTAACACGGGCAATCAAACCCAGTACAGGGGCCCTTGCGTCTTGTTTTATAGCTGTCTATTTGATCACTAAAACATTTTCATTTTCATTGTATATCGTGACAGATTGCTGATGATGTAAAAAAATATTAATCCTTTTAGAAGAAAAAAAATGTTTTTCTTTTTATAAGAAAGAATACGTTTTTTTCGAACAGACTACGGATACACCTATCTATTATTTCCAGGCTACAAAATTATCTATATATATAAAATCGCTTGTACTTTATATAAAAGTTATTTTGATAAAAGCGTCATTTCTTCATAAAATATTGTGGTTCAATCCAGTCAATGTTGTAAAACGTCTTAAATATCTTTAGGTAGGAAACTAATAAAGTCTTGCGTCCTAATAAAGTACATTCATGCCAATATTAAATATACTTTGCAAATTGCACCGTAACATTAGTGACTAATAGAACTTAGGGATTGTCGCCAATCAATCAATCCGTTCTTGAATAGAGTGTGAACGTATCTAATTTGATTTATGTAAGTAAAATATCACAATGTTATTGTGAATACTGTATGCGTGTTTATTTACAGACATTTATTATCGCGTGTTGTGCTACAATTTATAATCCTTAAAGGGCCTCTAACAAATAAGACTCGCTTGTTTAGAGAGTGGTTATGATTTGAATTTCTGCCGCGGCGGGCTCGTTTAGATGGCCGTGCTATTGTGCAGTAGACGTTATGCCCCAAATATGGCGCGCACACCTGTTAGCGTTGCCCGATAGCCTCTTAACGCAGCCTCTTTGACTAACTAAGGTGGCAGCTTACTTCATTTATGTTTATAATTAGTTCTTCTTCATATCTCATGTTTATATACAGGAAGTTAACAGTGGTGAAAGTAACTCAAAATAATTATTATTTTCATTCTATCTATATTTATGCTTTCATAAAAAAACGTACGTTTGTAATTGCTCTACACCTAATGATGCGAGTAAATATGATAAACAAAAACAGTTAAAGAAATTGCCATCAACTTAAATATGTATGCATATGTTAGTAAATGTAAATAATATGCAGGTAAGTCCGAAATCTCATATGCATATATTATTAATTTTAAGACTTTTCAGGCGTGTTATTAAATATATTTAAATAACAATTTTAATAACATACGACAAGATTCAAGGAAAAACAATTTTAAAGAACATGTAGAGTTCGCAGATCGTGTACGTGATGTGCACGAGCGGCGATAAGCATAACATTAACGCTTTATAGCCGGACTCTACCGAGATGTTTCGGTTAGAGTCAAAATGCATCCGTTCAGACGTTAAGTATTGCTCAAAATTAAAATTTTAAAACTTTTAAAATATATGTCATAATGACGTATTATCGACCCACGTGGTGCAATCGCCTGATTAGTTGTGTATTATAAGCAGATTTGAAAATGATTTAAAAAAAATATTTCAGGAATAAAATTAATGTAACATTTGTACTTATGTATTTATGTAATACAGGAAAATGTAGTATGTAGTGTGTCTTAATCTGCTATGTAAGTATACTTATGATGTTTGAAATTTAAGATACGTCGTAGTATTCCGTAGGTGTTATCTAAACCGCGAGTTCCCACTTACGCACCAAAATTTTTCTGAAAGAGTATGTGTGTTGGACAGTCCATTTGTTCTTCTTATCTGACACGAATTTTTAACGTAATAATTTATGGCTCGGTATCTGATTTCAATTATTCACTAATTTTAATAAAACATAGAATATAATGGGAAGCATATGTTGTATAATATAAGTATGCGTGTGAAATAACTCGTAATTCTTATTAAGCATTTTTATCACCACTGTATGATCTTTAAAGGTTTCGATCTCAAATCTACCACAAATACCAATATTGATCGATTGAACAATTATTTTGGTTGGCCGCAGAATAGCAAAATGTTAATGTTCACGAAACTGCGGTTGCTATGATAGATAAGCTCAGATTAACTTGTAAGATAATTTATATTTGGTTAGGTTCGCTTTAGTTATGAGAGTCTGGTCTAGGCCAAGTCGTATCATGTTTCGTATAAACTAGTTTATTTGAAAGTCAAGTTTAGTTTGCAAATTTTACGCAACGAGGCACTTAAGTAATTCTTGCTACGTTTCCATATTTTTCTTTTTTAACTTAAGGTATTTTGTAAGATAAAAAAATATATATGTTCTTATTTTTAACCTGTAGTCGATGTTACAATCAAAACTGAGTACCAAAGTGACGTAAGTATTCACGATATCAGATGAATGACTCGTTTTCAAACGCCTTGATTGCGAGCGCCATGTAGAAAGCTTTGTCCAGAGGTGTCCGCAAAAGGAGCGGTTACACTTGTGTCCGGGCTCTTTAATTGGATGTGCGTGAGGAAGTAATAGTGTGTTGTAGAGATGTCGATTTGGGTGCCGTTACGGTGTGTACTGTATCGTGTTGCGGCTGTGCGGTGCGGCGGCCGAGGCGCGACAAGGGCGAGCGACGGACCGTTCCAATTTACGGGTCACGAGCGGACCACTCGCGCGCCGACCTATCTGCTTTTCCTCCATAATTGAATCCAATGGCGTGGGAGACTCGACACGGCTAAATAAAATATTCCATATCTGTGCTATTGTTAAACTTGCCCGTTGTTGCTATAAACTTTGTTCTATCTATCGTACTTACGATTTACAATATCCGCCTCAGGTTACTTACTACTTTTGATGACAGATTGTTGCCACGTGTTAATTCAGTTCGGGTTTTTATATTGAAAAACAAATGTAAGGGATATCGTCATACGTTTTATTCGGTTTGATTTTTTCCAAAAAATAAAATATTAAAATTACAACACGAGGATGTCACTTCATCGGATTGATTTCAACAAGATTTCTTCGACACTGGAAAGCAGATAACTTGATATTTAGGTCAGGTATTAAATGTATAACATTGCCTTAAAGAACTACGTCAGCGTTTTTTGAAAGTGCGTCGGCGTCGGCGCCGCAGCGGCGCTGCGCACCTGCGCACGATTCGCGGATCCACGCTTGATAGCACTGCGAAGTTGCAGGATTGACTGACGGGGACCAATTTTGCAGCAGTTTATTTTATGTATACTTAGACATATAACCTTATTTGACGACCCGCGTGGCGGAGTGGTCACCATACCGGTCTGACACGCAGTGGGTTCGGGGTTCGATACCCGGCCAGACAGAAATGAGAATGATGAGTTTGGATTTCTGTTCTAGGTCTGGGTGTTTGTGGTTTCCATGGCACCCCCAACACAGGAGAAAATCCTACTGTGGGGCTATGAGTGTAGAAAGCATTAATTTGTAAAAAGCTAAGTTAGTAGACACTTATAAATTTCATTTGAAAAAAAAAACGTTATAAAAATATCAAATCTCATATTATCGAAATAAAAAAATCGGTCAAGTGCGAGTCGGACTCGCGCACGAAGGGTTCCGCACCATTATCTACAATATTGAGCAAAAAAC
>DWNE01003653.1:0-16360 GCA_018249875.1 Cecropterus toxeus
CCACTTAGATAAGGTTTCCTTTTCTTGTTTGGACTGATATCATATGGAGACACTAATCTTAAACTACTGAGAGAAACCTTGGAAAATGGAGGTACATGCTCACGAAAAAATTACTTTAATTTACAATTAACTATCACCAAGTCAGCTGATACTTAAGAGAACCGAATATGAATCCGATAATTGGATACCATAATCCGTCCATATTAGGATTTTCCAACAAATTCAAGCGGACATTCGTGTTTTTATATTTAATAAAATAATACAATCAAACAGCACTAATACTCACAAATAACGTCTGAACTATTTCTCAAAGTTATAA
Organism: Cecropterus toxeus; assembly: GCA_018249875.1. Taxonomy (NCBI): domain Eukaryota; kingdom Metazoa; phylum Arthropoda; class Insecta; order Lepidoptera; family Hesperiidae; genus Cecropterus; species Cecropterus toxeus. Next base: position 320 of record DWNE01003653.1, read on the forward strand.
AAACAATACTGAGTGCATGATAAATAGGTATTTTTTAAATCCCTCAGAAAATTTTGCACAAACGACAAAACCAAACACTGCGACAATAACAAATGAAACTATGTTACAACTTGTACTCATTAATGATGGAGAGAAAGAAATAAACGCTGTTTATTGCATAAGTAAGTTTACATTTGAGAGAATTGCCCGTATTCCAATTTAGGGATACTATCCCATATATGATCACTTTCGTCTACCACCCAAAGTAAGCTAAAAAAGTTACAATAACTCAAAAACCTACAGACATACACAGATATAGGTATCTGTGTATGTCTGTAGGTTTTAGACTTTTTGACTAGGTTTGACTAGACTAGTAGGTTTTTGGTTTTTGTTTTTGACATTGGCATGGTATTGAAAGGTTGAAAATTATATTTTTTATTCCATTGACAGTAATCTTAAAATGTTAAATAACTCTAAAATATTAATCTATGTCTAATACTAAAGCATGTATTACAGATAAAAATTACCTACTATTATTTGAAAAGCTCATAAGATATCTCTTTGAGTTCTAAGATAATTATTTTTTGTACAACATGATGTAAATAATATAAAATTATAATATAAGTAATCTGACGACATATAAGACATGATTTAAAATATAAGACATTTCTTAACATTTCTATAAACCTTACTCAGTCTGACATTATGAAACCATTACGTGTCCAGTAAAAACTGTTATCCATCGTATTAATGACGTGTAAATTGAAAAAGCAAACAGAAACTCCATCATCACGTTTGATTGTTCGTAATCAAAGCTATGATCAAGTCGTCTAATATTTCACGACTTTTAATCAAGGAATCCATGTTGGTTCTACACGAGATGACATCTGCAGTTTCATACAAAACGACAATTGGAAATAAAGCTTCACGAGTTGCGGAGAGGACATACTTTTGCGGTGTAGCACGGAGTTGATTACGACATTTTCGGGTGGTTGTAATTTGCAGAGGGCGACGTTCGTCGTAAAAAGCGAATTGAAACCACAAATAATGAGGAGGGGAGTAAAGTGTCGCCTCTGCGGGTGGCCACCACTCGTGCCGTAAAAACCGAGCTCATCTGCAAGAGCCGCAGACTCCATTACGTCGCTCGTGGCCTAGCTTAATCTTGTGTTTATTAATGACGCGCGCGACGGTGGTCTCTGATGATCGCTGCTCATCGCCCGACGCCGCCTCCGTGTCCGTGTATTGATATCTTCATTCCGCCTCCATCATGTACAGTCAAACGCTAACTATTTATTTTGCTTTCATTACGCATATCTGTAATCTTAGGTAATCTTGAGGTTCTTGATTTTAGTTGATTATTACTATTCGCCTGTCGCAGTGGTCGAAATTCGAACATAATTAAACTCAAATTAAACTGAACTATCAACGCACAGCCCAAACCACTGGACGGATCGGACTGAAATTTGGCGTGCAGGTAGATGTTATGACGTAGGCATCCGCTAAGAAAGGATTTTGATCAATTCTACCCCCAAGGGGATAAAACGGGGGATGAAAGTTAGTATAAAACTTTGTCAATTTTAATACTTATTAACGCGAGCGAAGCCGCAGGCAAAAGCTAGTCTAACATAAATTCTTTTCAGTTTTGTTTTTATATTTTTATTATTTTAGTATTTTTACCCTATTGCGTCAGAAGGACGTGTGTTTACGAGCGTATGTATGTTTATATGTATGTATTTATATCAATTGCTGTGGCACTCGCTATAGTCCAAAGAGCTTGACGGATTTTGACATATAACATAACTATCATTGGAATCGTTTTAGTGCACAGTGATTTAGGATCCATATTTTTTAAAATTGGTGCCTGAAAATAGGGAAAAAGTTCATTTCATTTTAATAAAGAGACCGACTCACCGATTCAACCGACCGATTCACCGACGGCTTAAAAATAATGAACTGAAACTGATCCCATCGTTCCGAAGCAGTCGAATGTTTTGTTTTAATATTTTCAACAATGTTACTTTACATAATTAAAATTTTTACTTTAAATTATTTAAAAAAGCATAAATAATTTTTCGTATCAACCAACACTATTAAGTATTAACCAATCGGTTAGTAGAGTCTTTGATAGTTAGTACAGTCTTAGAATAAGACAGCGGACTACGCGTATTCAATACAGGAATCTATCCCATTTAAATATAATCAGTGTAATCTTAAGTATCTAATAAAGTGAATAACGATAATAAATTGTCGTCCAATATTACACATTAATTGAATTGCATTAATACAGTTGACCTCCATAATCTTATAAAATGAGTCGTTATCTGGGCAAAGCTGGTATAATGAAATTAAATCCGGGTCCCCGTAACTAAACAGAGATTTATCACCCCTAACCGAATTACGTAAACTGATTGAGCAAGGGAGCTCTCGTTAGGCGGTGGGAACGGCCTGCTTCGTATTCAAGTCAGAAATGCACTGTCTGCGAAGTACATCAAGAGGCAAAACGCACATCGAAAATCCTTCATTTCAAAGTTTTCCGTCTTCTCGTTTCGTGATTTTAACTTAAAGTTAAGCTTTAAAGGATTTTTCAATTTGTCGTATGTCGATGTTTTATGTATGTATGAAAACCATCCAACGCAATTATAGACATGACTTCTCTATGTATATATTTTATTTAGCAAAAATTAATATTGCAACGAACAAGTTGTACCTATTAAAATCAAGCTGACTCTCATGATTGCAGTATTTTGATAATACTAACGCTTTCACACTAGGATGACTTCATTTCGTGGGTGCCATGGATACACACAAGCACAAATACACAAACACCCGGACCCAGAACAGAAATCTAAATTGATCACTCGAATATCTGTGTTGCCGGGGATTGAATCCAAAACCCATAACGTTTCAAACCAGTGATCGCTCCACCGTGAGGCTTATCTAATCTCGATAAAATCCAATATGCGTATGTAATTATTTATACTTTTTAATGATACGTTATAATCCTAGGACGATCAGTCTATCACGAAAATAAAACATATTGCTCTCGTTATGTATGATAAATAATGGTTCGTAAATCAGCTTCCTTGTAGATCGCAGACGCCGACACACGTGTTGGAGACACTTCTCGGAAACAGTGACCGAAATTATACACGTTTGTCCGAATATTGTTGCTAATAAGGTCGGCGGCATACAGTTGTTTAGAGACTAACATGGAATTAATGTCGCCGGTTTCTGCGAGGTATTAATTGTTAGTTCGATTACTTGTTTACAATAACTCAGTGGTATAACTTTTTGTCCCGTAAATGTTCAGTTAGTCATCGGAAGTTTGCCATTCGTGTACCTACCTACATGATAAAAATTAATTGTACCTTGTATTTTTCTGTAAAAAAAAAGATTCCACTGCAAGCCTTAAATCTAAATTTTATCATATTCTGGTAAAAGGTAAGGAGTATATTAACGTACCATTATCCCTTTTTTTTATAATACCAGTTGTCACGGCAGTAAATTCAAATATGACTAAACTAATTATTTCCTGCCTTACCGCATCCTTTAAACTAGAACACAATAGTTCTCAATCCCGTCTATTAGCCTTTTGACGTCTACTTCTGTGTCTAGGCCTTCTCTAATGAGGACTTTCGACAATAATCACGGCACCTGTCGTACAAACTGGTGTCCGCAGTCGATTTTAATGTTACAAGAAGACGCTGCAAATATCCTGGCTTGACCCTTAGTCACCCCCTGCAACATTCACGGCAAGTAAAGTACCTAGTCCGTGGCGTAGTGAGGTAACCAAAGGCCCTAGGGAAAAAAATTAACTAGAGCCCGAACTACACAATTTGGTTTATTTATATTCTGAATATGAGAAAAATTACCACTAGTTCAATTTATAGTTTGTAATTCAGAGTCCAGGGGTTCCCTTAGCTTGAGAGAGTGCCGCGGGGTTATGCCCCGTCCAGCCCTCGGGTCGCTACGCCTCTATACCTAATGCCATTCAAGACAAAGTCACACGCTACGATATTCTATAAACTTAAATCTAACGTAAGAAATTACTAACATATACCAAGTCAAAAACAAACTGTAACAACATTGTAACATTGTTGAGGAGAGCGGCGGAAACACAGTCAGTTTACAACTTTTTAACAGCTCAACCCGGTCGTAGTAAATCACCAGTTTAGACCCTTCAGAAGTAATATCAACTTCTTCGAACTCGCATTAATCTGCCATTCCTCAATACGCGAAATGAGCGTCACGGCTTTGTGCTCCGCAGACTTTTAAAGGATTCAAACAGTAAATATGTCTCGTAAGAATCTCTTTGATTTTTTCTTACAGTATTTTACATGGTATTCAACTTTACCCCTCAATGCCTGTATCATGTACCTCCTCATAGATTTTAGGGTAATACCCTTATTAAAGATTTTATGTAATGCTAGAAATGATACATTAGCCAATAGCAGACAACTGCAACAGGAATTAATTACTTTCAGTACCTTACAGATATTTTATTTTAATCCTAATAGATTGACTAATGTATACAACTGAGCAATACTGAGATTAACTACGGGATTTTAATTTCTTTATATACTAAGGACCTAAAGCTCTATATAAAATTAGAAATACAAAGTTAATCTTAGATATCTGTTCATACGGTATAGGTAAGTACGATTCGGTAGATTTCATACGGAGATACTGGCAGACAATTTTAAAAGAATAAAAGTGACTACTTGAACACACACTACAATCTAGAAGTTGACGCGTAGTAAGTCATTTGAAATATACAAACTGCAAATATTATAGCTAGAGTAAAGTAAAATCTAAGTAGATGTGTATTTACGGCGATGGGTTCTGTTACATTTAAAATTAGTCTGTCATAAGTGCAATTAGATTAAAATGCTACTCGATTAATATTAAACACAAAATACTTAATGAAGAAACTTTTTTATTATTCTTTTTGTGGACAAGCGGCACAACTATTGGAACTGTCAGCTACTTCATAAAACAGTAGCTCATATTACGATCGTCCCAGCTCTGAAGACATCCTCGAACAAGAAAGCAGTGGAGGTGTTTCTTGCGGCATTCTATTTTGATCTTTAAAAGTTCTTTATTTAGGCATACAAAAAGATGATTATAGTAGGTAATATTTGTAAATAAGGATTTAAGAGTGTTATGATATTATTTTTAACAGAATTTTTGGGAAATTGGTAACCAGGGATCCAAATGACTCGAAATGTTCTGCTATAGTAAAAATGATAAGTGATTGAGCTTATTTTGATACAGTTTTACCTTCGTTTTACAAATATAGTTTTAAATTTCCACCTGCCGCAAATTTTTTAGCCACCCAGGGTTGATTGGTAGAGAATGCTATCAGGTATTAAGTTTGTCCTATTGTGTCTTTTATTATAGAGGCACAATGAATAAATGATTAAATAAAATATAGTAATATCACTTTCTACACTCATAGCCCCACACTAGAAATTTCTCTTGCGTCGTGGGCCCCATGGTCACGTACAAATACAAATACGCAAACACCTAGAACAGAGATCCAAATTCATCACACGGGTATCATATGAACATAACTTGTCTGTGAACCCCACACAAATACAAAAACTTTAACATGTTTGATTTTTTTTATGTTTCTGCCATGTAAAAATAATGGCCTATTATATTTTAAACTAGCTGAGCCATGCCCACTTCGTTGATACCTACATACGTAAACTTTTATCCCGTATTTTATATTCTTAGTTGATAATTTTCAAAATATGGTAAATTAATTATTTCATTATTTCTACCCACAAAGCCAGTTAATAAGTTTCATTGCTACAAAACAACTTTAAACCTTCTCAGGGGTTGAATTTCTAAAATTCCTTTGTTATCACTCACTTACACCATAAAAGGAACCCATGTACTAAATTTCAAGTCAGTGAGACGGAATTGCCGTTTATATATATAGATTACAGGCCAATACATAGATAAACATTTTCGTAGATTTTGTATCATCATATTGACTCCACTACCATCGCTGTTCCCTTTAGGGCAAACACCCGTTAAAACGCGTTCTATAAACCGTGACACCGACTGTCAAGTTAAAATGTTATAATTTAGTGGCGCAGTTCATCACACGGCATATCCGCCATCCGCGACACTTGACACTTCTGAGAGGCGATAAATCTCACCGCTCTAATCACGGAAATGAAAACAACCCTTCCCTGCTTTATGTTCCGCTGCAACTGAGGTGTTTAACGAAGTCATTACTAAAAATAATGTGATTTCTATTTAGCTACCTAGTTTTTTATTCTCTTTAGATAAATATAACTATAAGCTACTAAAATTAAGCAGTAGGCTGAAGTAGGGCAGCAAGGCAATGAATGCCTAATATCATATGCAAACAATCATGACGGTTAAAATTTGTTAGCATCCTTAAAGTCTAGGATTCGTATCCCATTATCTATACCTATATTATTTTGTTGATATCACGTGATGAATTGAATGAAAGTCCTATGATTGTAGACAATATTAATAAGTAATATACTAAACATAATAGGTATAACTTTAGCACTTGTATTTACTGTATATTGATGCTAATTATTTACACTTAAATATCATAACTTAGTTATTTACATAATTAACATAATAAACTACACCTGCACATTATTTATATCAAGACTTAAGTTACGTAATTTTCTTAATTTCTTAACTTACATAATGTTATTTTAATTTTTTAATTATGACTTAAACATAGGTTTAACTCAAACGAAAAGTAGCCATAATAAAGCTAATTTACATGACATTAATTTATTCGCAAAAACAGAAAGGGTGATTCGTTTCAAATATCCCGAGTCTGAGTGACAGGCAAGCGAGAAAACAAACAATTTATCTATTTCCTCATGCATCAGCCGAATCTCAAACAAACTTTATAAGGCACGGCTGACGCAATAAAGACAGGGGGCGTATTCTCACGCATTCTGTCATGCGAATTTTAAATTTGTAAATACGCCGCCGCTAATCCGACTCGTCTTTTTGTGACGTGTAAAATGATGGTGCGAAATTGCCCCCTGCTTTGCTCAAGCGCCCCTCTCCTGTACGAACTCTTGAACTTGATTATGTTGGGGAGGTTATTTGTGAAAACAGTGAATTAGCTACATAGCATATTTACTGATTAAACCGAGTTAGGTTAATAGAAATAATCATTTAACCTGTAAAAATAGCTTAACTTGTTACAATAAATTTGGGATTTTAAATAACTAAAACTAAGTACATGTTGGCGGCAAATTCAAAGCCTTAAAATACATTGGATGCATCTATACAAGATAACGTCATAATATATTCTTATTATCTATTTTATTATATGTAAGATAGTCACGGAAACGATTAAAGCTACTCTATAAAAACACACCACCTCCATTTGCAAAGTAAAATGGAAAGACTGGGCTAAAATCAATATCTAAATTACCGCTCATTTAGACATATTTGTTTGACTAGGTAAATGTGTGTATGCCTATCACACACACAACACACATATACATGATCAAAGATTTGAAATCCCAATTTTTTATATAAAACAGAAACAGCAAACCAGCATGCAGCCCACCTGATAGTAAGTGGCCACTGTCGTCCAAGGATATGTAACTCTACGGTAGGTAACTCCAGGTTAGATCTGAACCTTACCTTACAGGTGCGTTGCTGAGGACTAGTTGGAACGTCTTGGTTAAGTATGTCTCCGATTAAGTATTTGGTTAATGAGTCAAAAATCTTACATACCTAATGTTTTAAATTAATACGCACATATTCGTATAACCGTCTTTGAAGTCTACCAAAAGGCAAATTAGGTGTAATAATATCGGCGAGGGTTATCTGTAATTTGCAAAAAGACGATGCAAATTAGCGCATCTATTCACAGCGAGTCGGCGACTCATTTGGCATTTAGGGGAGAGTTTCAATCGACCCTCGTCGGGACTTTAAGCATTAAAGCAATCTCCTATAGCGTCAGTTTATTAGTTTCCGCTTCATTTTGCGCTTTTTGATGTTGGAAAGCTGTAGAGCGCTCTACAAACACGCATTGATGTCCTTTTGCTTTCTTTCTGTATTCATTACACTGGACTGGAGTAGCGTTTGAGGGTTGCTTATTTTGTTTTGAAATTGAAACCGTTTGAATTGAAATATGCAAATATGTATCAAAAAATGTCAATGTAACGTAAAAGATAATGGTAAAGGTATGAAATTAATAGATTAATACTCATATTAATTGAACTATATATCTCGTCTATTTGTTAATATGGTAAACAATATTTTAAAGGTGGTAAACCACGATAAGTTAACCCGAAAGCTAAGCGAAACTACCGTTGCATCTACTTATTTTTGGCAATACAAGATAAAGCAACCAAAATGTGTCAATCTACCAAAAAAACAAGGGGAAACAATCTATTCTAAGAATACAAATACAAAGAATTACTATAACTTTAAACGTATATTCCATTAAGCATATTCAAATAACCTACCCCCCTGCCTTCATTTTGTCTTTACCGTTTTACATGAAAGTAAGTAGAAAATAAGAAATTGGAAGGCGTTTGAATTTCACAACTGCTCTATATTTGGGTGTCGTGAGCGCGGAATAGGAATGAGGTTGCGCATACGACATGAATGACAAAGTGGATGCAAATATCGGCTTTGTCGGCGAGTCGGCAACCGCTGACAATCAAACGGTAACGGATGTGCTGGTGTTGCGGCTTGTCATTTCAGAGCCGACTGAACGTTTTAGTACGTATTTTAAGGTGCAGGTAAGAGGTTTTACTGTTACTCGAAGTCAGCGGGCACGACTATTTTGTTATTTGTAGACACCGGCGAATCCAGGCTTGGGGAACTTGACCAGTCGAAGATAGGATAGACCATTTCAAAGAATTTCATGACGAAAAAATATATACACGATAAGAACGATATCTATAAGATTCGAGCGTAAGGCTAACTTTTCCTATTTCTGAAAATTCATAAAGTGACGTATTGCCTTAAGTACTTAGTAGATTGGAGCCGGAAGGGGGGGGGGGATGACGTGAGCCCTGGATAGCGATAAGTATATGTAAGTCTTAAACAAATGTGAATAGTTATGAGCATTTCCATTACTGATAAGAAATCCTCTAGGTACTTTCTGTTAATGTATCGTGCACGTATCGTACACACTAAGATATTAAAATACTTATTATAAATTATTAAAATCAAATGAAATACGTCACGTTACATGCCTATGTAGCTACTTAACTATACAATCACGTATTTATTTATTTAATGCACCTCTTAAAAATAAAAGTTACAATAGGGCAAACTTAATAACTTATGGCATTCTCTATTATTGATTTCGCATTGTGTCAAGTTAGCCAATATATATTTACAAAGTAGGTGTACTAGGCAGTAGGTCACTATATGTACCCAAAAAAAGTCATCGACGTTACAACTTGTTAAAGGTTAATAAATATCTGTGAACTAGAAACACTTTTTGGGCAAATTCTTGGTAGTTAATGGCTGTCGTGTGATGTGACAAAAACCAAAAATTCCACCACAAGACATAAATCTCGGAGTTATGCGGTGTCACGAACCTATAATGACTGGAGAACTTTAATTAATAATGTGCATTCCTGTCATTGAAGCCAAGCCCCGCTGTTTCATAGATATTCTTAGTGCAAACGATCCGTGTGCAAAATACGATATATTTAGCGTTATAACTTGTTATTATTTCTATAATTTAATGACAAACATACATATAAACAATGATTAAACATTCGACACAACTCCCCATTAATTTTAACGTTAATTTGTAAATTACTAACGAACATAACATAAATAACAATAAGCGATAATAATATATGGCGTGGAATACCTACCTGTATGATTATAATTTACGTGCGCGTAACTGACCAAATAGAATGTCATGTAAATGTTGTGTGACTAAATGATATGGTACTAACAAAATAATTTTTAAGTATACACATTTTTGACTTTACTTTGTTTTTAATAGTATCTAATATAAAAACGGTTTAAAGTGATTAAATAATTCAACGTGGTTTGACGACGTAGACTAAAATCACGTGTACGATAAATCTTTTTACTAGACTGCGTCAGAAGAAGGGTAATGTTTTTGGAAAGTATGTATGTATTTAACAAAAACTCATATAAACGTTAAATTAAATACATATCATTATGAGCAAAAATTTCGTTTCAAGCAGTTGAGTTTTTGTTTTAATGTTTTTTATGATGTTACCACTTTTTATCAGAACGAAGTAGCAAACGAGCAAGTCACAGCGGTAAGGGGTTACTGCTGCCCATGGACATCTATAAGCAACTTCATATAAAGTAGGGGTTCTACCTGAAGTCGATCACAGATGCGTAGTTACCTACTTCCGAACTAAGATGGTCTCGTATATAAGTGAACCGCATCTGCACTCTTCCACTGATAAGCAAAAACTACTTCACGCTAGAAATAGTTGTGGCGGTTGTACATCTCTTAAAATCTAGTACCAGTGTACCTCTTCTGTCTTCTGGGTTGTGGGGTGTAAGACAATTACTTCTATCAAACGATATTAAACGAATCGCTGAGGAAAGCATCTAACAACTGCATTCAGTAATAAACTCAACTAATTCATACATACATACATATAATAAGAATGAAATTTCTGCATGTCTCTACATCGCATATATTTGCAAAAGTAGTTTGAAGACCTAAGAATGAGTACCTAATACTAGACATTTAAATATATCTTTAAATTAATGTTTGTGTGTTTGTAATCGCATCCAAAAAGGGATGAAAGGAAGGGATTTATTGCCGATATCTTTTCATCATTTTAAAAATTGTGGGGCTCAATTCGTGCTAAATTTCTTGGAGTTTAATGACATTAGTAGCAAGACAATACTTTTTGCCTAAAATGCCTATCTGTCACTTAAAAATATTTATTGATCATTACAATATATTTAGTTGTAACGATTCCTCAAGTCATTGTTGCAAATGTGCCTTACTTGTCAAAAAGAGTGTTGAATTTCATTTAGTCCAAATATGCGGTGGGCGTGATGACGTCTGCGCACGCGCTGCCGGATGCGGAAGTATGTAATTATGCTACTTTTTCGCAAAAATGTCTCAATTGACCCTCGACAGATGGCGCGCGCGCCGAATTGTTCCAGCATTCCCTGAATAGTTCAGCTGTTTGTGTGGTGTCCGCCCATTTCTGTTCTATACTCCGTTTATATTTCAATATAATTGTGTGCGAATTTTTAGTTCACTATACTTCTTTTGGTGTGGTAGGGAATTCTCATTAGAGTGTATTTTTAGCGACCAAGTTGTGCACGCCGATATAACACCATTTTAAAAGTGGTAGAACCCTTTTTGGTTCCAGTCCAGACGCACCACACGTTTTATAGCTTCGTTGCTACAGCTGTAAAGCTATGTAACGCTGCTGTGTTTTAGTCAAAAGCGTTTGGTAAGGAAAACATACTTATCCGTTCAAACCTACTCCTCAATCCTTAGTCCTTAGGAGTAGCAACGCATCTATGACCAAGCTCGGGTAAAAATCTCATCTTACCTGAGGTTGATTACAAATGTCTATGGGGCGGCAACGGTCACTTACTTACTATCAGGTTGACTGCATGGCCGTTTACTACTTCCATATTATATACAAGTATAAAATTTTATATAATATATTTTTAGTATTTACTTTCGTATATAATACTTATTAGTCGTTTGCTCAGTTAATATTAGTGTACATTCATAACAAAAAAATAAACGAAAGAAGTAGAACTTGTTATTTTCATACGTATCTACCTAAATACACACATTTTTTATCCGATAATAGAATATTACATCTTACGTAGGTATGTATCTTTTGTATCGAAGTGCAATAAATAAACACTGTGAGCAGAACGAAAATAAAGGGTAATCTCTACTTAATCTTAGTAAAGTCATTAAGTTTGAAATACTTTTGATTACCTCATTCCTAACTCATTATTATACAAAAAGGTTACTCACATAAATAGGTAGATCATTTAAGAGATGTTGTCAGGCAAAGTAATAATAAAAAGTCAATTATAAAAGCGTAAATTTATCTGCTACCTCTGCATTGAGCACTTTTGTTCCGGGAACGGGTTCGCTTGGTGCAAATAAAGTACGAATAAAATAAATTATTGAATGTCTTTTTAATATAGAGGGTATTGTTTTACCGATATAATAGAGGCCCGATCTTTTGTGTTTGTGGCGCCGCCCCGGCGTATTTCAGTTCGGGGACAAAGAGAAAATAATAAATAGTCGTATTTTGTTTGCGTTTTCTGCGCTCGGTCGCTTCTCCGTTGTTCTATTAATTGGTGGTGAAATAAATTAATTGAATTAGATCGCTTGAGGTGAACTCAACATGTCGTTGCTTAAATGTTTGGACACACTAATTCAATTGTTTTTGGGTGAGTTCAACTGCGGTAATTTAATTACTCAACTTGTATTCACGCGAGTTAATTTAATTTAAATTAAAAGAACCGTTGCTTATTATGTAGATATAAATAGTAGGTATTTTCAACAATTATTTTTCTTCAAGTCTGTCTTTCTTTTTGTCTGTAAAATACTCATATATTCAAATGAAACGACATTTTATATGGTAGTTTATTTATATTTAAGAAACACGACATTAACATCCAACTTATTTTATCTTCTTATACTAAAAGTTTTACTGAGTTGAGCAGGCATAAGACTATAGAGTTGCTTCTGGTAGCAACACTGAACGCTATCTAGCTGCGAGTAGAAGAACTAGCAAGTTTAGAGTTACGTAGCGATCAAAGGGAAACATTTACAATTTTTTGTTTTTACTTTCATGTTACTGTTTTTTTTATCTTTATATCAAAATTAATAATTATATGTTATAAATAACCGTTTAAAAAATACATCTGTTTTTTTTTCTCTTTCAGAAGTATCTATATAGTATTAGAAAATATTAGTAAACGATATATCCAATTTCAACAAATTGAATGTCTTAAAACTTGCGGTTGAAGCATTCAATTTCATGGCAGTTTAAAGAGCGAGCGTAACGAGGAACTTTCTATCCATGCACTGGGTCTTTGTGGCAACGATGTTTTCTTATTTCATTATTCTTATAATTGACATTTAAGGTATTAAACGCGGGTAAGTAACAAAAGGTAGCGGGTTTAACGTAGGAAGTAATTAGGTGGCAGATGGCGCGCAGGTCGCGGACGCGACCGCAAGTCTCCGTCCGGCGACGAACGCTTTGAACCGTGCATATGCTGGAGTTTCATGGATTGTTTTGAATATTTCCAATATTAATCGTCAAATATATTATTAAATATTACCTTTGGTATACAAAAGTACTTATCTACTTTATGCTATTTGTCATCGTTAAATAATTATTGCACCACTGCTGGGCACGGGTCCTCTCTCACATTCTGAGAGGCCATAGTCCACCGTGCAGGCCAATTACCCATAGGAAGACTTCACACATCTTTGAGATTTTTTTAGAGAACTCTCGGGTGTGCAGGGTTCCTCACGATGTTTTCCTTTACCGCAAAGCAGTGATAACTAATGTCTAATATGGGCATAATTTAAGAAAATTTATTGAATTTGATTAGACACTACCGATTTTCCTCAGATTCAAACCTCGGACCATCGATTAAGAGGCCGAGTTACAACCATTAAGCTATCATAGCTCAAAAATAAATATTTAGTATAGACCGTAGAAAATCTTAAATCGCTTAATATTTATGACTTATTAATACCCTTAAGAATATTTAGTAACTTCATACCAGGCTTAGAAATAGATAGCGAACATTTCTTCCGCTGTATACTAAGATTCAGGTTTCACTATCGAGCAAGCCCTTAACGTAGAAAGCGAGCAATAATATATTAAGCTTATTTCATTACTTTTGCTCAGATATTTTGATTTTCGATAATATGCTTTCTCAAAATACAAACAACAATAGGCCAATATGTCTGCTAATGTGACAAAATTACCCTCATTATTGATGGGAACACGAGAATAATGCTTTGTCGCAGTCGGCGGCTCGGGATAACAGCTGGGGACAAACTGCTCGCGACCGCGTTTCTCCCATTCTCTATGCCTTTTTGACTTTGATTTATGGATTTTTTATGCTTCATTCACCCGTCACGGATACTATAGATATTATTTCAGTAAACCCGTGGACTTTCAATCGAATTAAATTTTATAACTACAACAATAGGCACAAAGCTTACATTCGCATGAGCCGATGCTTTACCGAATGTATCAAGTACGAAATGTTCCGCATTTGCGCCTGCGCATAGTAATGCTACATCATCTCTTAATAGTAGGGGACGACGAGAGTTTTTATTCCATTTTCACAGCAATTTATATTTCTAAAGCACAATAACATCATTGTGCAGTTCGATTTTAAATCAAATATGTACAAGTTTGGAGGGAGTGCCAGGGACACGGTTCACACCCTCTTTAACAAATACGATTTTAGCTGAAAATAATAAGGTACAGATAGGATAATATTTGCATACTTATAAAGACATTTGTTATAGTAAACTAAACTACTAGACTACTTAAGATATATTTAATAAATACATTATACGCTAAATATTAAGTGGTATCTAATAAGTAAGAACATAGTTATTACATTGTGTTTAATTAATTGAAAAAATGTGGTGAGAATTATAATCATACGTCATTGCATAATTAAAAAGATTCATATACGAGACAAAACTTTTTATAAATTTGAAGTCCAGTCGAAATTTCTAAATGGATTCTACTTAATTCATTGAAGCATTTGGAAACACCAAAAGCATCGAGAAATCCCATACTATTTATCTGTAAGATATTTTATAGCTTTCGACCGAATTTACAACCAAATATGTCACTGATTTCTACCAACAAAAGACATTATTTGGTTTGAACTTGAATATTGTTTACTCAGCAATATTCGGCATCCTTTACACCTCACACAAAGGATCGTCGTAGACGCAAGCGTTAGTCAAACGAATACTCATTTATCATAGCGCATCACAAAACCGAGAATGCCTCTTGCCCGCAAGATATAATAAAACCAATAAAATATATTTGCAGCATTTCGAAGCATAGGTGAAAATGACGCTTACAAAAGTCTGCGTAGATTTGAGCTTCATTGTTCGAGGGAACGATGACAAAGGGTAGGTTGCTTCAGTAGCCGACAATGCGGCGGCAAGCGAGAGGGGCAATTTGTCAAAATCGACAATACTGCTCGACATATTGACCATTATTTATGGTGCGCTGTAAAATGCGTCCACGGTTTTATTGCGGGAACGATTTAGCATCGTGTATTACATGACGACGGAACACTAACTTTGTTGCGAGATATACTTACCTACATTGGATTGTCTGACTGACTTGCGATACGCAAACGCCAAATGCCTCATGTTTAATCAAATGTAGGTACGGCAAGATACTACAGCTAGGTTTTATTGTTATATAAATAATAAATTATTAAAATATACAAACAAAAAAAAAACAAATTCGCTGACTTTCTTGCCGGATCTTCTCAGTTGAGGTCGTAGTCCGATCCGGTGGTAGTGTAAGAAAAAAATGATACATTTCAAATCGAGGACTTTGTGGTGAAACTGAGCTTATATGCAGGCGGTTTCAGAATCGATCCCAGATCAGGCGTCTTAATATTAAACTTATTTATTTGTTTACGGTTCGGTTTTATTTATATTTCTTTATGTATATTTTCAAAACGTATCTGCGAAACAAACAATCCTGATGGAGTGAAAACAAATTTGACACTGACGATTTTTATCAATAAATCAAAATTAACGGTTGATAAATATAACGTTCCTCATATTACCGATATTTCAAACGAATCTAAACTTGTCGCTCTAGTAAGTATGGTCCGTGACAGGAACCGCTTTGTTATAAATTACTATTTAGCTACAATTTTAATTCAAAGTGCTTTAATCAGTGCTTGATGCTCTGATTAAGTTAGGTAGTTATTAGGTATGGAAGTTAGAAGGATGACTTGTGTTGCTTGTGTTGTAAACAATAATATTGCCAGATCCTTTAATTTTAGGATTAAATGTAT
>DWNE01003654.1:0-16358 GCA_018249875.1 Cecropterus toxeus
GGACACTGTGCCAGGGAACGTTATCTACGTCCGCGGCGCCTCCTTCGCGCGGGATCTGCGCGCTCTCTGGCCCGTTCAGCGTCCTCCTTCGCGAGCATGACGCGGTCGCAGAAGGTTACTACACTGTCCCATGCCTCGCCTGAACGGACCATCGAAGCAACGACAGCCTCCGGAGAGAGGTCGGGCCCTACATGCTGTACCAGGATCCGCCGCTCGGCCTGCCACGCTGGACAGTGCTCGAGCGTGTGCTGCGCGGAATCCTGGGAATGTCCACAATGGTGGCACTGTGCTGTGGCTTCCCTGCCTATTCTATGCAGATACTCACCGAAGCAGCCATGTCCGGTGAGCATCTGTGTCAGACGGAAGGTGACGCATTTCTTCGTCTTAAGCCAAGCTCGGAAGTTGGGCAGTACCGCGCGGACAACGCGTTGGCGTGCGCCCCGTGGCTCCTGTAACCGTTCCCGCCAGCGTCCCAGGGCGCGCCAGTTGGCTCTCGTTCGAAGCATTCTGACCGTCTCAGAATCAGCCCTCTGGCGGAGATCGCGGATCTTAAAGAAGATCTCTGCGGTCATATCCGCCAGAATGTCTAGGGGCGGGAACCGCCCCAAGACAGTAGCCGCCTCATACGATATAGTGCGATACCCTCGCGCGACTCTAATCGCGATTACGCGCTGCGCGGCATTCAATTTGGCCGCGAGGCGTCGGCAGTTCGACAGCCTGTACGACCATATGGGCGCACCATAAAGCGCGATAGAGCGCACGACACCTGCGTAGAGGCGACGGACTTCCTCTTTTGGTCCCCCGAGATTTGGCAGCAGTCTGTGCAAAGCACCCGCTACCTTATGAATCCGGGGGACAAGACGGTCAAAATGCTCGCCGAAACTCCAGCGGCTGTCCAACACTAGCCCAAGATACTTCAGGTACCTACCCACTTCAATGACTGCGTCACCTACACGCACCGACGTAAAAGGTGGTACCACGTTAGGCCGTTGTCTGTGGAACCATAGCGCCTCGGTCTTGTTAAGCGCTACGCAAAGACCTAAGGCACGTATTTTGGCGATAACGCGTGCCACACCCAGTTCGGCTAACCTTGTCGTTTTTTCGTACGACTCGCCCTCCGTCAATGAGAGAAGACCCATGCTCAGCAGTGGGACAATAATGGGTTGACAAGCAATATGCTGCTTATAAGTGCAAAGTATTGTACTATAATATAAATATTACTACTCGAAAGGGTAATAATTACAAATGTGTTATTAATAACACTATGTTTGAGAATATTTTGTAAATAAATTTTCTTTTCATATTTTAGTTTATAGACAATTCTAAATATTGTTTTATATGATTCTAAAAGATTAAGTGCTAAAATTCTTATTATGTTTACTTAAATAAAATTTACTGCTCTTACATTATATATATTTTTGATACATTCCAAAACTTCCAAACAACATGGCATGTGTTTATTAAATATTTTTCAGATTCTACTGGGCATTAGCACTTGTGGTACTTTTGTGCTGTTCTCTCAGTGTACTAACGGTGGCGATCAATAGATACTTTGAGAACCCGACGTATGTGGCGCTGGAAGACTCGAGACGAATCTTGAAGCCATTCCCGACCGTAATATTGTGCCCTGAAGTTAAGTTCCCGCAATATAAGGTCAACGCTTTTCTTGAAAACCTGTGAGTGATAGATTTTTTAACCGGTTTTGTATGTGTTAAATTTTAAGAAAGAAACAGTTGAATGAGCTTCCTCCCAAGGTATTCTCGGTGCGCTATGTCATGGGGCTCTTCAAAAAAGGTGTGAAAAGAGTTCTCCTTCAAAGGCGGCGATGCATAGGCGACTTCCCTGGTGTTGCAAATGTACATCGGCGACGGTGACTACTTACCATCAAGTAGCCCGTCTGCCTTATCGTTAGGTTTTTTGTAAAAAAAAAGTTGAATTGGAAATTACACTAATAACATATGATAAATGTGCATGCAACGAGATACGATAATGTATTATTGAATTTATTTTTAGTTACAAAATGTGAATTATGTGTATTATGTGTGCCCCTCTAACCTCATGCAAAATAAAGATATTTTCATTTCATATTAGTCGTACAGAAAACAAAAATGTATTTTATCTGTTACATTACAAACTACAAAAACCTACACAAAAGACACTACTACATGAATGAAACACTAATAAACTTCAGAAATGATACTACAGGCATTATTCCAGTAAAAGCTTAAACTTAGCTCTGTTTGAACAAACAAAAACCACTTACCTCTACAAACAAATTTTACCCTAATGCTGAGGTATTTTATAACAGAAATCCTCAGAAATCCCAGAGTTATGTACATAACGACCTGACGATAGTTCTGTATGCCATTGTAAGACTTGTTCTCGTGTAATGCTTAACCTAGGGTCTTCTTAAATCTTTAGGATACGCTACATCATCCTAGGCGTATTTCTGTGACACGTGAACTTATGTATATGTATGTATTTAGAACGGTCATTACGGTTAAACAATTACTTAAGTAATAAGTTAAAACACCTATCTCTAGCGTGAAACAGTTCCCGCTAGATACGAAAACGAAAACATAAACGTATAATGTACATTGCGGAAATGTAATAATCTTGTACTAAAGATATATATTGATATACATTGATTTCAAAAACAACGGTAGATATTAACCCTTATGTTTAGTAATGTACGAATGATAAGTGTATATAATTATGTTGTTTTACCCTGAACAAAATATTGCTCAAAATTACAACAGATTTGTTCTATTATATTATTGGATCTCTGTCGTAATAATTATTAGGGAGGACACAATATCTTAATAAATAGCGTAGATGGCGTTATACATTCTTATATTCATAGTATCATTTTTTCATCCTAAGTCATGTCCCAAAAAAAATATGTTTTGATTTTGGTCCAAAAAGTAGACTCTGCGATGTGTTACGCTTCCCGTAGGCAATGCGTTTATCATCTTTTTTGTCAGCTAAATATTTCATTTTAAACATTAAAATTGAAATAAAATAACTAGTTTCAGTTCACGATTAACGTGACATGATATCGTTTAAGATTTTAACTACATACTTGTGACGAGTCAAACGTGTCTTACGTCATATAACTACATTAGGGTGAAGTTATTTGAAATGATTTAAATTCAATTTTAACGCTAAATTTATCAATGATTTCAGAAAATATCCATCAGATATTAACGCAAGCTATATAGCACGTGTAATACCACAACTTGGAGCATTCTTTTCACCAGATGTTCACTTCGCTATAAAAGACCTGGAGAAGATAGAACAAGTTCTGAATTATAATGACCTAGACATCGAGACAGCAGGGAGACAGCTCACACTGAGCTGCTCTGAAGCTATCATAAGGTGAAATTTCTGTATAAGTAGCATTATACAATACATATAATGGTAAATCGACTACGCTTTCTACACTCATAGCCCCGCACTAGGATTATCTCCTGTGTCGTGGGTGCCATGGACACACAAAGTCGAATACACAAACACCCAGACCCAGCACAGAAATCTAAACTCACCCGGACGAATACACAAAAACCCGGGACCCACAGCGCGTTAGATCGGAATGGTAAAAGCTCGACCACGCGGGTCGAACAACTCGATTACTACCTATTTGACTAATGATCGTAATAGGGTACATGGATATAAAAATAGAACTAATATAATGTGACCAGTGAGGTACTACCTATTAACGTTAAACAGTTCTTGCATTTAAGTGGAAAGGTGTGAATGCCGGCTGACATACGAGTACATAATTGGCGACCATTAGTTGATTGATTGAAATTATTTGCCATGTTTTCTTCAAAGTAAAGAAAATAAATAATCTTTACTTTCAGATGTCGTTGGGCAAACGTAGATTTCAACTGCTCAGCTGCATTTAATTTGGAACTAACGAATTACGGATTCTGCTGCATTTTCAACGGAATGTCTCTTAAAAGGTCTAAAATGTAGCTTATAGGCGTTAGTTTGTGGTAAATAAATAGACTAAGACACCAATGTTTTTCAAACGACTTCACCATGTTTACGACAAATATTAAAACATTCTTAAATATAAAAAATCTTGATTTAAATATAATTACCATAATACCCAGTGTTAGAGTAAGCTTTATAATTATAACCTATCCATCAGCCTTTTTAAGTAACTGGATATAGGTTTCTCCAAATGGAAGTTTTGTCAATACTCAGCGTGCTTGGCATGCATGTTGATGACTACAGTGGGTACTAGTGTTACTCAAAAAGACGTTACTGCCCATCTCCTAGATTTTGGTTCTTAGGCACCATCTACAATATTAACAGGAAGAGAGAAAGAGGTACTACTTAAGAACGACACCACATGGCCCGCTTTATAAAGCTTAAATACCTATACTTTTATTTATTGCACTTATTTAGATCTCGATTATTCAATTTTATTTTTAGAGAAATTTCAATGTTTGGTATCCATACAAAGCGACCGAAGAAAAAAAGATACACAACGTCCCTTGGATTCGAAAGTGGACTAACAGTGGTAGTGAATCAAAGCCAAACACCGCTTGGAAGTTTGGACTTGTCTTACAAATGGGTGAGGTGCTTCAGCATAAATTATTTATAACTTTAGAATACTACTGTTATATTAAATAAAAAAAATTAAAAAAGAAAAAAAAAAAAAAATATTAATTAAGATAATTATGCAGAAAATAAAAATAGTAAAAGACAAAGTTCATCGAGTTTAGCAACTCGCATTTATATTGATCCTCGTACCCGTTTTGGTCAAAGTATGATCAGACGAAGATAGCTAACATTCATTTCAACATACAAACTTTACTAAAAGTAACAAAGTGCCGTTATTATTCCAACAAATGCAAAACATCTTGTATATTTTATTTTCTTTATAGCGTTCCTACATCATAGAAAATTTATGTTCATTGTGCATTATCCACGATCTGAGGCTATGAGAAAATATTAAATAAACCCTAATGTCAAATGACGAACAAAATTTACAAATGAATCTTTAAATTCCTATCGGAAAAGGCATATAATATCACAGAATGACCGCTCACAAAGTTTTTTATGTTTCAGCTAGTTTTACAAAGTTCTGAATACACGGACGTTATATACAATGGGACTCCCATATCCCCTAGCATGGAGTCGTGGGCTATATACACGTCTAACGTCCTACACGTGTCCGATGACGCTGAGAGTCTCGGGGATGAGCTCCGACATTGCAGGATGAAGAACGATCAGTTGAAATACTTCCCATATTATCATAAGTATCTTTTTTATCCACTAGATAATATCCATCGTAATGATAGTTAATGTCACACCAAAATGGATTAAAGCATCACGTTAAATTTTTGAAATGGTATTAAATCGATAAGAAAGAATTATTTAACATTTACACGTGCGAAATGTCCACGATAACAATATTTAATGTCTGAATCTATTTTTTACGTTCTACTTTACTATCGCTCCTTCGTAAATTTTTTTCATAATTCGGTGCTAACTAGTCATTTCGAGAACTACTGTTCTATATGCTAGTTAATTGTAGATGTCCGTGTGTATAAGAATTTTCCTTGCTTCTAACATCCCAATAGTTGAATCGTAAAATTTATAAAATGTTGTCTCTGTATTTTAAGCATTTTGATGTTTAATAATTAATATGCTATCTAAACGTGTAATCTTAATTTAATTTAAAGCGGTCATTTTCGATTCGGGTGAAATTACTCACCAGGGGTAAACTTTCCAGTAGGTAAACACTAACAATGCACCCAGCAATATCGCTATTAAGATATAAACGATTGACTACAAACTACATTGTAAATTAATAATAAGTGGCATTTAATGATTCTATACACGCAGAAAATTCTGCATTTTGGAGTGTGAGATGGAACGAGTCAGGCAGCGATGCAACTGTGTGCAACTCTCGCATCCGTATCAGGATGGACTTCCTATCTGTACCACCAAAAATATATTGTGCGTAAAAGAAACTTCAGGTCAGAAATTTGGCTTATATTGCTATGATAACCATATAAATGAAGTAGAAATAGTGTAATTGGTCATTGACCTTGATACGTTCCTGTTACATTCTAGTTGCGTTACGGCCTTCTTAGACTACTTGGTATTACCTAATATAAGGATGTTTTTATTCCCCAGAAGACTACTCTTTCGGGATACAGTTTAGATATAAAAAAACCTTGTCCTTTTATCTGATTGAAGTAAGAAAGGAGCAATCCAACTGATGGTATTAGTCTACTACCGCATATTGGCATCTGTAAGCAACTTCATATAAATCATGGATTCTAATTGAAATCGATCTCAGATGCGTTGCTACTCCTGAGGACTAAGATGGTCGCCTCATATATAATAGAGCCGGTGAACACACCCTTCCAAGGTAACGCAAGAACTGCTTCACCTTAGGAATATGTGTAACGGTGGTACTTCCCCGATCAAACTACACCGGTTCTATTACATCTTAAGCCACCTTTTTTCTGTTGCTCATCATTGCTAGGACTTCTTGTATAAATATTTCATGCTCCGAGACCCACCAATTTAAGCTGCGCTTTGCAATTGTTAGGATTTATATGTTTCTATTGCAAAATATTTTAATTCTATGTCATTTCATTAAGAATTCTATTGTTTCTTGTTTATCATTTCCTTATTTAGAAAAAACATAATGTAACTACTGCCTTTTTTATTTTCCTGCGTTTTAACTTAGAGATTGCGTATTCACTCTCTTAACTTGTTTGCTGAAATATTTTCAGTATCGTATGTTATATTTCAGTGTCGTTTTATAACCAGGACAATTGCGACTGCCCGCCATCTTGTGATACTGAGATTGAATCAGTCATCGTAGCCGATAACGAGCTTGTTCAACACTCTCACGAGTTCGATGACCTTTAGTAAGTTAAAATATATTATATCAGTTTTGAAAGTGGTGAAAGTCAAAATTATATATTTCTTCTACTCTCAATGTCAGATCATGGTTAATCCCTACCTAGGTAGATATTAACCATGGATGAAGGATGATTCTATAATCTTGTTCTAATAGTATAAACCATTACTAACACACACGCACGCACAAGGACAAAGACAATGAGTCATTACTCTACATAAACACAGACACATAATTAGTATTAGTTTTAATAACTAAATTACTTACAGCGCAGATTTGGACTTCAGGAACATCAGCGTAGTCAGAGTGTTCATTTCTAGTAAGGACAGGAAACACTTCTCCCGACTTTCCTATTTCACAGCTTTTCAGTTATTTTGTAAGTATTTTTTTCTAAATTAAGACTCTAGTAAATTATTTAACATTCCAATTATTTTAATTATTTCCTAACAAAAAATATTGAACCCATTGCTAATGTTTATCCCTTCGAGCTATTACAGGCTAATACTTAGAACTGGGTCTCTCGACCAGAATGTTCTCAACAGAATGAACTCAAATCTCAGACGCACCTTTAAATTCCAAAAAATATGTGCGCGTTAGAAATTAATTATCATGCATTAACGGCGAATAAAAACGTCGAGAAGAAACCCGAAAATCTTACAAATGGGGAATGTTTCCCCAAGGACGTATAAATTATTTAAAGAACTATTGAAGACTCAGGTCTGAACCCCTTTCACTCTGGGAGGTGACACAGTCCCAGATGTAGGACAGTAATGGATTAGCTTGTACTCATTGCAACTTCTAATTAAAATATTGCTTGCAGCTCAATTGGGTGGCGTTTTCAACGTGTTCTTCGGATGCAGTATCCTCTCGTTACTTGAACTGCTACAACTTATGTTGCATTATTTTCAAGACCTTTATTATCAAAGAAATGCAAAAAAAGTGGAAAAAGAAGAATTTAATAAAAAAACAAATGCTATTCTAAAACATAAAGCTTAGATAATTTAATTGATATAATTCGATAAACGTATTTTATTATACATGTGTACTTTTTCTTTCAATTTTATACTTATATTTATTTAGGATCCACGATAATACTAAAACAGGTATTTTAATCCTAATATCAAATTAATTGGTTCTAAATTAGGCATAAGGTTTTCCAAATTAGTTACCAGAGTACTTTTTATTTATTTATTTATTTATTTATTTATTTACTTGTTACAATGACACATATTTCCGGAGCGTTCTTAGACACAATAAAATAATTAATATTTGACGACCCGCGTGGTCGAGCGTTCACCATACCGGTCTGATGCGCAATGGGTTCCGGGTTCAATTCCCGGCCAGACAGAAATATGAATGATGAGTTTAGATTTCTGTTCTGCGTCTGGGTGTTTGTGTATTCGTGTTTGTGTGTCCATGGCACCTACGATACAGGAGAAAATCCTGTGGGGCTGTGAGTGTAGAAGGCGCGAAGGCGTGTATAATATCATGCGCATTAAAACCCCTGCTAAGATTTCCTGTAGTGTAGGTTCCATGGACGCGCATAGATTTAACACGAAAAACAGATCTATGTAATTACCGCAGTGCTACACCGGTCGCAAATCTTCTTTTTCATACACTGTAAATTAATTAGCTCAAGAGAGATAAAATACGAGCGAAGGTTAATGGCCAATGACATCAGTGGTGCGACGATAGACCACTGGAGCTAACGATAAGCAGCGATAGAAAACGACTATCACTAAATATCGCTGCCCACAATCGCTGATGGCAATCGATATAAACTCGCTCGTGTGTTACCTACCTAATGTAAGAAATTACCTATCTAAATATCGAATGTAACTAAACACGACCAAAGAGAACAAAAAGAGACAAACGACAATATAACTTGTGACAACACAAACAACAAACTTTCGCATTCCGTCGTCTCGTAGTTCCATCGCCCGTCACGCTTAATTGCCGAAAACCAACTAATGAATAAAGTTAATGATCAGATAGGTGGCGGTGGCACAATCGCCAACTTTAATGGAACTACTACCCACATTCGCTACCAAATGTTGCCAAATCCATTAAAAACCGTGTGCAACCAAACAAATGTGCAAATCTACAGTGTTGGTTAGGTTAGAATAGGCTTAGATTATAATGGATTGATGAAATTCGCTTATTTGTATGACTATACCAGAAGCGTAGCTACCGCCTTATCTGTCGTTACAATTATTTGGGGGCTTCGTGGTTCAGGGCGTAGGCAAAAATTAGTTTAAACTTCTCAAAATTTGACAGAAAGATTATGATGAATAAATATTTCTTTTAATTTTATGCAAACATTTTTTTTCCTTTTGTGAGAAATCTTTACGTTCCTACGGGCCCTCACATAAATTTTTATACGGGGCCCCGCCAAGGCATGCTACACCATTGGACTATGCATAGTTATGATAAAGCGATACGCAGAATTATGTTTGTTCTACAAAATCCATGAGCCCTAACTAAATTATTAACGTGTACACACATCAGCTCCTGTTAAATATCTACATACCCAATCGATATTTTCTACAATATATTCGCAATTAACATTGCTGAATCTCTCAACAGCCGTGTATCACCTATGGACAGTTGTCGTAATCTACAAGTGTTAATTTGGTAAGAATAAATGGATTTTACTGTACATCCTTTTGATAAAGCAATATGCCCGATTTGTGTCAGTTAACATGTATGTTCAGTATTTATGGCTGGCCGAAACACTGAATGAAATAAAATTGCGAAATTCAGAAATATTGACATTCTGCCATTATATTCATAAAAACACACATTTATTATTCGGTTGCCATTGCTAATTGCTAATTTCAAGTTTACCAGCGACCTGAACCTTATATATATTATGAAACTCAATGTTTTTTGTACAAATATTGAAATGTTTGAAATTTCCGATCTACAAGATGTGTACATAATTTTATAATAAAAAATAAAGATTGATTATCATATAATATCCTACGAACATGCAAATAATCCGCAATCAACCCTAGATAAAATCAGAGTGTTACTGGTACCTGGTACCTGGATGTCCACAAAAGCGTTGCTACTTTTGAGAACTAAGACTGAACGCCTCCGATTTTATGTTCCCTTACCAAACTCTTCAGAACAAAACAAACATACACATATAAATCTAAGGCACATTTCAGGTTACAACGTTACGTTACGTTACGTTACAAATCTGTCGCATGCATGTTTGCAAAACCAACCAAATGCGAGCTCTCGGCAGATCATTCAATACCACAATCGACGATTGAACAAAAAGCCGTTGAACAGAAACTTTCCGGTGTTGAAACAGAATTCATTCGACATTCGGGTTTTAATAACGTTCAAAGTTTGTTTTTGCCACCTTCGTCTATGATCCTAGTTCGTTTTCGGTTCAAATGGCCTTCGCCCGGCGATAGACTCCGAACTCCGGCTCCAAGTTTGGCAATTGTTGTCGAAAGTTGGACCGTCTACTATCCAGGTGGGTAATAAATAGGTGAATAAATATCACTTGCGCCCGACTGATAAAATCTTTAAACTAAGGTGTATTTTATCGATTAGAACTAGCGAACCGCATGCAGTTCCCGCAACGGTATGTGTCCATTGCCGTAAATGGGTATCTGCAATTAGTCCCAGCACCCTCAATAAGAGTCCATTACGTTTCCTCAAATAACACTTCAGATAAGTTTGCTACACCCGAAGACTAAAGGAACACCTCCGATAATTTCCTTAATATTTACTTACCATTAGGCAGGAATAGGGATGGCGGTGGTGCCGCCATAATCGAACCACTACAAATTTTGGCTTGGTGGCTGGTGGGTACCAGATAAAATCCGCGATCTGAAAAATATCTTAATAATGAATATACATATATTTCTGTTCCTTGTGTCTATGTTTATGTTTTGTGTCCATGGCACCTACAACACAGGAAATGTTAATGTGCATCTATGCTGCAGTTATTATCACTAATTTCGCCTTTTTTATCACGAATACAGATAATCAATTCTATTATATATCAGTCACAGCAAAATAACTTAGAGTCATCGGAGGCCTTAAATAATTAACGAAGCCCCCTACCAATTACTTCAAGACAATCATAAACATCATACCGAAATTAGAAGCGGTTCCCTGGGGGAATTCCATTACCTACATCCACGTACGAATCGAATTACTTTCTCGCCGCGTCATGGTGTGCCAATAACTCGTTATCTTTTGTTTGTGGGACGAAGAGTAAGGCACTTGTTATACCGCCGATACCAAAGAAACCGGAAGCATCATCCATACACTTTTACCTGGTGATAGAATTAGTTCGACCGGGGAGGTACCACAGCCATACCTATTACAAGCACTAAATTCTTTCGATTCAGTGGCAGGACGTTGTTGCCGATTTACTTATATATGAGGAACAATCAAATATAACCAATGTTCTATATAAAGTTGCTTCCATGGGCAACCACTTGCCATTGGATGGAGTGCATGCTCGTTTGCTACTTCAATGCTATAAAAAAATACAAGTTAATATTATTTACTTTATGTTGGAGTTTATTTAACTTTGCAGATAAATGATAAACAATATAAAGGAGAAACTTGTGGTTCAATATTTCAAGGTAGAAAATATATGGAGCAATAATAACTAACTGGAAACTGGGACTATCAATCGAGGCTCCGAGGTGTACATTCCAGGCTCGCACCATTAATTTTACTAAAATGATGTACATTTTATAAATTAACAATCACTGCTAAACATAAAACCATTCTATCTCACGATGAGACAGAACATTCAATATAAGTTGTGAGAAACTCTGGTATCATCTGCCACACCTTGTTATGAATGGCTGATAAATAGTATTAATTATTGATGTGTGAGTCCATCCTTACATTGGGAAAGTAAAAGTCATAACAGGATTATTTATTAAGATAAAATATTAGAAATAACATAAATTGGTTTTCGTAATATGATAAGAGACCAACACAAGATGAGTTTTTTACTTTTATATTGTTTATACTATAGAATAGCTAACAAGATTAGCTAAGATGATTTCCATGTAATGCTTAGTGGACACCGTGGTACCATCTAAAATTAATCCCAAGTAAGATTTGAATTTTAATTGACGACCCGCGTGGTCGAGCGGTCACCATACCGGTCTGACGCGCAATGGGTCCCGCGTTCGATTCCTGGCCAGACAGAAATATGAATGATGAGTTTAGATTTCTGTTCTTGGTCTGGGTGTTTATGTATTCGTGTTTGTGTGTCAATGGTTCCCATGAGACAGGAGAAAATCCTAGTGTGGGGCTATGAATGTAGAAGGCGTGTGTATAATTGAGATTAGCCACAGATGCGTTGCAATCCTCGAGGTTAAGGTTTCTTACCTTAAGGAGTAATTATCTGTAAGGAGGAGTTGAGCTCACATTTGAGCTCACACATCAAGTAGACTAACTGAAACAAACCAAATTCCTACTGTAAAATGAATTAACATAAAAATGACCTTCACCAAAAAATGACGTACAAACGTGAAAAACTTACAGCCATACAATGCACACTACGCCCATAGCTCAGAGGCCGTGAGCTCACAAAACCGAAAGCATTTTATCTATAGACAGTGTAAAACGTGTAACATCCATATCCATTAGTAAAGTTTCAAGCGACATGTCGCCAGTCTATAGCCAACGTAGCGGCGGCATTCCGATGTCTTCCCAACCCGAATTGTAATTAGTCTAGATCGCTCAGGCTCTGGTGCAATTGATAAGAGTTTAACTATTCTATGAAACAAAGTAGCAAGAAATCAAGAAGTCCATCTGAAGGTGAGTGGTCAGTATCGCCCCTAGACAACAGTATATAGAACATTGAACAATGGGCATATAGAACAGTGGTTATGTTTGAAGTCAATCACAGGTGCAGGTTCCTGGTTAATGAGATTGATCAAACCTCACCTTCGCGATGAAATAAATAAGAAATGTTTCACGCTAGAAATAGGTGTAGGTGTATAGTTGTGTGTATAACGATGATACCTCTCCGGTGGAACTATACACGTCCTACTACCTGGTAAAGTAGCAAAGGATCCATCACATTTACTAATGTCACATTCACGCATGTGTACTTGTTAACAATGTTATACAGGAGAGGAGTCCTCAAATCGATTACAAATACATTGTTACTTTTGACGATTTAGATAAAAGACCTCTATAAACTAAATCTGCGTTCATATTTTTAAAATCAGAATGCAGCAGTGCTACTGATATAGTACTTTGCAATGATCTATTACAAATCTGTACACCTTAAGAATATATACCCCAATGTACTCTATTGTATATTTTATAACTTTCAAACGCTTCCGCTCATCACTTGCAACGATATTAGTGCAACTATGCGAACACTCCTCGCAAGAGACAGCGGAGTTGTCCTCAGATTGAATTCATAATGTGTTTTAAGACGCGCCGATAAAACCCGACTATTCAAAGTTCTTGCATTAAGGTACAAAACTATTTTAATTCAATTTCCCGTAAATCCCAATGGTTGCTGAATTACAGATTTCATTTTGATATTTGGTAGAATGGTAGATATTAAAGTAGTAGTAGCTTGTGGTCCTACATCGTCGTTGTTTCTGTATAAGAGGGTGGCAACTGACAATGCATAGAAACACAAGGCGTTCCAACTTAGTCTTCAATATGATGATTCAATTCTTACAACAGACATATCTGTTGTAAAAATTTGAAAAAAAATATGAATGACTAGCTGTGGCCGCGAAACTGAGGCGAAATATACTAATTCAGTTGGCTATGATCAACTGCCAACAAAAATAATAAAACTGACCGCGAAACTAATTGCACCACCTTTAAATTACTTGACAAATTTATCTTTTTCATCTGGCATATTTCCTGATAAACTAAAAATATCTGTTATTAAGCCGATATACAAAAAAGACGATAAAACATCTATGAGTAATTATCGTCCAATTGCGCTTATCCCGATTTTATCTAAAATTATAGAGAAAGCTATGCATACGCGTATCTATAACTTTATAGAAAAACACGGCATATTAACCCCCCAACAAAATGGTTTTCGCAGAAACAAGTCAACGTCACTTGCAGCATTTAACTTGGTTAATATGATACTAGAAAACATTGATAAAAAAAATAAAACAATAGGCATATTTTATGATATGAGCAAGGCCTTCGACTTTGTTTCTCACGAATTACTCTTATGGAAATGCGAGAAGTACGGTATCCGTGGACGTTCATTAGATTGGTTGAAGAGTTATCTTTCAAACAGAAAGCAATACGTTGAAATAATTAACATAAATTCAAAACACGAGGAGGAATCCTATAAGTCAAAACCCCTATTTACAAAAGCAGGCGTCCCCCAAGGAAGTATATTAGGCCCTCTTCTATTCATAATCTATATAAATGATATGCCAAACGTCACAAACTATGAATGCTCTTTATTTGCAGATGACATAGCTGTAATTATACCAGACAAATACTCAGTAAATTTTAATGACGAAATAAACAACACCATGGACAAAGTTGTAACATGGCTCAAAAATAATAATCTTCAAATTAATAAATCAAAATCTAAATATATACAATTTGGAAATAAAGGGTGGGAAAAACTAAACCTAAATGTACAATGTGAAAAAGAAAAACTCGCTGAAACAAACTCAATTACATTTTTAGGTCTACTATTGGACGACAAATGTACATGGAATAGTCACGTTAGTAAAGTCTGTTCAAAAATAAACCGTTTTATCTACCCACTATGGCGGATCCCTAAAATCAGTAATAGAGCCACTGCTCTAAAGGCATACCATGGATACGTTGTGTCCAACTTAAGGTACGGTATAGTAGTTTGGGGAAATTCGGTAATGATAAATAAGGCTTTCATAGCACAGAAGCGATGTGTGCGAGCTATATGTGGATTACGACCAGAATCAAGTTGCAAACCTCTCTTTAAAGAATTAAAACTTTTGACAGTACCTTGTATATATTTGTATGAAGTGTCTGTATTTGTTAAATCACACATGTATCAATTTCAAAAGAAGGAACACTATAACAACTCAGCTAGCCAACGCCCTGACAAATTATGGAATTAGTTATTAAGCAAGAAAATAGTCAGATATATAAACTAAGATTAACAGGACTTAATTGGCTAATTGTGAGATATCAAATATTTAAGATAAATAAAAATAAAAATTCATTCATTCATTCCAATTCATTCGTTCATTCATTCAAATATCGGCAGTAATGAAATTAAAATAATCTATCGTATGTACCCGTTACATACCCGGATCAGACGACCCGCGTGGCGGAGCGCTCACCATACCCGTCTGACACGCAGTGGGTCCCGGGTTGGATCCCTGGCCAAAGAGAAATGTGACTGATGAGTTTAGATTTCTGTTATGGGTCTGGGTGTTTGTGTATCGTCTTTGTGTGTCCATGGCACCTACGATACGGAAGAAAATCCTACTGTGCGGCTATGACTGTAGTAAGCGTTTATGTTTTATGTTTATTAAAATGTAACCCTTATAATCCACAATAGGGGTGAAATAAAATTCTTTCTTAGTTGGTAGAACATAATCTGAACCTATTATTCAAATTTCATGCTCCTAGCTTCAGTATCTTACAGTTATCTTAGAGTACTCTGTGATGGTTAGTCAAAAGTGAGTACCCCTAGCACTTTTCTATTAATATTACTATAGAAATGAAGAACGATGTCCTATTATAGAGTTTCTAGAATAGGAGGAGGTCAAAGATCGTAATTTACACGTCCGTTTTAACCCTTCTTACAAAATAAAACAATAAATGCGATGGTACCTCCCCGGGCGAACTACACTAATTCTAGCACCTTAAGAAAGATACTTAAAGATTCTCAACTCTTCTCAGTGTAATATTTACAGGCATGAACCTAAACATAAGTTGGGAGCAGGACAAAAGGCGCATAACACGAAAAAGGACTATTGTCCTTTTTCGTGTTATGCACCTCTGTCAACTGGAACGGGATATTTCCCGTTCCAGTTGACAGAGGTGCGGCTAAACGGCCCGGAACGAAAGGAATATTTTATTCCAATAAGGAAAACAACCCTGTACACCTCCACACCTGCAAAACAATACGAACGAACTGTAGGACGGCTCAGACTTTGTCGCAAAAAAATATTTGAAAAAAGGTGTATGTGTACTTATGTACACGCGTTAGAATTCGTTCGCATTGTTCGAGGTTTATAGAAAAAACGAAACTAAGAATAGTAAAAAAGGGTATTTAATACATTGAAAGTTTATTATAACGCATTATCTAGTTAAATAAAATTTATTTAAATATCACAAGAAATATATTTTTACATAATTAAAGAAATTGTTTTTTTTTAATGTATTATATTTAAATAAATCTATACATATAAATAAAATTGAAGTGTCTGTTTGTAATATCAAAATATTTTTTTTTTACCAAATGCATATAAAT
>DWNE01003655.1:0-16356 GCA_018249875.1 Cecropterus toxeus
AATCCGTCGAGTAGTTTTTGTTTCTATAACGGTTATACAGACAGACAGACAGACAGACAGAAAGACAGACAGACAGAGAGACATAAATTTTACTGATTGCATTTTTGGCATCAGTATCGATCCTTAATCACCCCCCCAGATAGTTATTTTGGAAATATATTTCATGTACAACAGATTTATTATATTTATTATAACTACAGATTTATTATAGGTATAGATAGATAGCAGATAGATAGATAGAAGATAGATATAAGTATAGAAGAAGATGACGACCCGCGTGGCGGAGCGATCACTATACCGGTCTGACATGCAGTGGGCCCCAGGTTAGATCCCCGGCTAGACAGAAATGTAAATGATGAGTTTAGATTTCTGTTCTGGGTCTGAGTATTCATGTATTCGTCTTTGTGTGTCGCACCCACGACACAGGAGGAAATCCTACTGTGAGGCGGAGTGTAGAAAGTGTTTATGTTTATGTTTAAGAATAATTGTTACTATGGATTTTATATTATAGGTTTCTTTAGGTTTCTTTATTATCTATACAACAAACAGGTATGGCAGGTACGGAAAAGGATATATCTTTCAGAGTATGTGTTAAAAATAGTTACGAATTAATTAAAGAAATTTTGCAAAACATATATCGCATAGCGTAACACACAGCACTTTCTTCAATGAGCCACATTGTATTGTGCTCACGTTTTCCGTTACGTAGTGTTCGATATATAACGCAGGTGGCTCCGAGGGTAGTCACAGTACATCCACGGACACTGCTCAACCAACCCCAAGCCCACAGCCATGGACAGCAAAGTAAGTTTGATAACAATTATTTACGTAAAATTGCAAAATTATAAGTGACAAAACATTTCCCGGTATTACTCAATATGTTATTATAGTCTATTGTAATTTTTACATGTATATGTGTAAGTTTAAACATATCTTGTCGCAAAGTTCCAATATAAAAGTCACCGCCCAGTGTTCGATCATACGGGAAATAGTATAATTTTTTTCTTCAGTATTTTTTTATTAAATAACAATAAATGACTTTAATAGCTACTAAAAATTAAAGTAAATATTGCGTTTTTAAAGATACAAGGTAAAAAATATTTTACAAAAATCTAGTGATTTAAGTCTCAATGCGTATTTAGTACTTGTTTAAACGAGCTTACGAATGTGTTGTTATCACATTATCAATGCCCGGGTTATCGCAGACACTGTTACAATATGTAACGATACCATCTTCTTCAGCGGTTCTCAAACTTTATACTAAAAAGTAAAAAAATATGATACTACTTAGTTCCTTATTAAAACTTAAGTAATTATATAACCTCATACCTAATATGAGTTTATTTAATTGGCTGGAATTTATTTAATTGGCTCGTCAACTTATTACTTTTGGTATTTTTAATATTTAACTATGTTCAAGTACAAGAGATGTAGATAAAACAGGTTTTTTATTTTTATACATTAATAAATTAATAAGGAAATGCTAAATAAAACTTATATTACACTCGTATCGCGTGTACAGAATTATTTAGTATTAAATTAAACAATCTTCAGTATCAAGTACACTAGAAGAAATATTAAAAATATGCATACTATTGTACCTAATCCTATTTGTATTTTCGAATGTGTGCATAAATAAATTAATATAAAAACAAGGATATCTGTAGTATTATGGGTTATTCGAATATTTGAGAGCCATTAGTCTAACTGGGGCCGCACGTGTCCACGCGAGGATTGACCAACGCCCGCCATATCAGGACGTTTTGCGACACCGACTAACAACTGGCGCTTTCATTCACTACCTACCCATAACAATAAGAGTAGCTTCGCTTTTTAGTATTGTGTTATTACTAAACACTAGAACCTTGACGTGAAAAGTATCCTAAAACACTTGACTTGCTTAAAAATAAATAAAATAAGTAAAGCACCTTGTTCTACTGCTAATTAATAGATTATACAAAAAAACTATTTACATATTTTGGTAGAATATAATGAAGATATTGCACAACGAAAGCTTTACTGTAAAGTGTCATATAAAAGAGTTCAACGGGCGCTTAAGAGTCGCTCAACGGGGCACTTTAGAGTAGAACGTATTATAATAAATAAAATACGCATATTTATTCTTGTATCTCATAAATTGTAGTTTAGAGATATATAATCTTTTTATATCCACGTTGGAACCACTAAACTCAAAAATAAAATCAAAATATTGTATTTTTAAAGGCAATATTATTCTATTTTATTCGACGAAATTATCATGCGAACGAAATAACAATCAAAATTTTATTATGCCGAGTAGTATGTGTTACGAAAAGTAACCCTTTCTTTTCAACAGGAACATGTCGCAAGTGGAGTATGTATTCAGTTCAGGTAGCGCGGCCCGCATACAAATGTGCTGGAGAGTCCACGTCGTCACGATATACATTGCGTAACAGTATACGCGTTATCAATTATTACGCGATCAATTGAAACTGTATCGTATTACCTGCCGTTTATACAAATAGGCTTATTATAATATCCGGAACTAATGTAATAAATAGGACTCGTAATTAATGCATTCATTAATATTTTACAATGGAATGGTTTATATATGTTATGTAATTCAATATCTGAACTTTGTTTTTATCAGGATTTTTGTATATTCATTTATAAAAAAAATACGTAAAATATTTTAGGTGTTGAAAAATCAGGTTACAGATAGGCTGATGATAAATAGTTAATATTCACGGAAATATGTTATCAACAACATGTGAAAAAGGAGTCCCACCGCATGATGCATGACAATTCTTAGGAATGGACTGAAGTAGAACCTGATGAAAATGTAAATTTGCCTCACGGCATTAAAAGTAAAAACGAAATATGATAGTGTATAATACAGGCATAAGGCGGACAAGGACGTAGGAGCAGTGCATTCTCAGATGGATGACAAATAATTTATAAATGCTTATATTTTTTTTATTAACTAACAATAATCATGTAAATCATTTTTCCAGATTGTAGTATTCACCTGCGTGATAGCCGCGGTCAGCGCGAGCATAGTGGCTCCAGTGCCCATTGCGCGCGTAGACCCTCTCCCACAATACTCCTACGGCTACGATGTACAGGACGCGCTCACCGGCGACTACAAGGGACATCAGGAACATAGAAATGGAGACCTTGTGACCGGCTCTTACACAGTCGTGGACCCTGACGGCACGAGAAGGATTGTAGACTACGCTGCTGATCCTCTCAACGGCTTCAACGCCGTCGTCCGTCGCGAGCCGTTGGTCGTCGCCGCTCCCGCTAGAGTGGTCGCCCCTGCCCCTGTGATCGCTCCTGCCCCTGTGTTTGCTCGGGCGCCGATCGTAGCTCCCGCCCCAGTGTTACCCGCTCCAGTGGTTGCCCGCGCTCCACTGTTCGCGCCAGCAGCTGCCCCCCTCCTAGCCCCTAGGTTACCAAACCCATACTACTTCTAGGTGAATTATTACAATTTTGTTGTGTTGCTTTTTGATATCTACTATTAATTAATTTTTTACTCATGTTATTTATGTAATAAAAGGATGCAAAGTTTTTCGTGTTTTTTTTTTTTTAATATTATTCGTTAGTTTAATTAGAATCAAATGTCAGGATATATAATAAACATATTATATATCCTGAGTACCAATTTAAATAGCCCATATAAAATAATATTATGCAATATAGCTTATCCACAATTATCCGCTATTTCGGTCATTTTAATATGAAAACTAATCGTGCACATATTACAAAAATCCTGGATATGTAAGCAAAAACAATAGCATCGGTTGTTAACAATGACAGCTACTATAAAGTAAATATATGACAATTAATATACAGTAATTATCTATATTGTACGTGTTGTATACTATCATAAATATTTTTTTCTTTTAGAGTCCATACTCCTCATGTTAGTTAGTAGTATTTAAATCAATTAAATTTTTGTAGTCTATATTTGCTTCTTATCTGTAGCCTTGTTTATTAATTGTAAAAGATAAAAGTATTAATTAGTATGTAATTTAACTGCATTAGGGGAAATACTGCAAACAAATGAACTAGAGCTATGATGTCTCTCTTTATATATAACCTCTGCAAAGTTGACTGCATTAAATCGACTTTTTGAATAAATCTTTCCTGAATAGCAATGATTTTTGAGACATAAAGACTTACATATTATTGGTAATTTGATATTTATTGGGAATAGGTTTGACTTGATTTTACTACCATTATTTTATAAAAAAATTAAGGAATGATAGCCTGATGGTTGAAACTCAGGCTCTTAATGGCGCGTGCAATGTTGATCAAAACACTGCTTAATCAGCAGTGCTGATTTAAAAAAAAATGTCTATTCGAAGGGAATTGTAATCAGTAAATATCAAATTCTAATTCTAATAATTCAAATATGTTATTAAATTCTACAAATTCACACTGGGCAATCGTGAAGAATTATGGGATAGCGTGCCCAGCAGACAATAATAAGTTCCCGACGACGATAAAAAAATACCTGTACCAAACCATTAAAGATGATTTCATACCAGTACATTCGATTCCGCGGAAGGTCATTATAGGTTATTGGTTTATTTACATAAGTGTTCGGATAACGACAATGAAAATAACGTGGATGCGGGTGGCATTCCAGCAGCGATCATGACCTTGGCTTAGCCGCTGCAATTAAAAGCGAAAGTCCAAAAAGCTTCGCACGCGATCAATTACTGACCCAGATTGCATGACGTCACATAAATGCGAATGTCACGAGTGGATTACCGCCGAATATAAAAAGAGAGTTCGCAAACACTTTTGCAGTTCAATTTGACCGTTGAATACAACAACAACAAACATGGCATTTAAGGTATCATTGGTTTCGCTTATGTAGTTATGTTGAAATTGTTGGTTTGAAAGCTCTATTAAAAGCAGTATTAACTTAATAATAATAAAATGAAAAGGAAAGCCAAATTTCATAGTCACCAATTTTTGTCGTTAGAAGCGTCACTGTTGAATGTATTATGCCATGGTCAATTCTGTGATAGCTAAAGGCTGTATTATCATATAGAGACTTAAAGGAAAGGCGACATCTACTTAAATACGATACCTATAAATGTGTAATACACTCATAGAAGTATTTATGTGTAATTAATTGTAAAAATATTTTTTCAGTTTGTAGTCCTGAGCTGTTTGGTGGCAGTCGCCAGTGCTGGCCTGCTTCCCGCTGCGCCCGTCGCCTACCAGTCCTACCAAGCCGCTCCTGTCACCTACCATTCCGGTCCTGTAGCGTACAGCGCCCCCGTGGCGTACGCTGCTCCAGTCGCCAAGGTCGCTGCCGTAGCTCCCATCGCCAAGGTCGCCGTTGAAGAGTATGATGCCCATCCTCAGTACACCTTCGCCTACGACGTCCAGGACGGTCACACCGGTGACTCCAAGAGCCAGCACGAGACCCGCGACGGAGATGTTGTCCAGGGCTCCTACTCTGTCGTCGACCCTGATGGTACCAAGCGCACTGTTGAGTACACCGCCGATCCCCACAACGGTTTCAACGCTGTCGTCCACAAGGAGCCTCTTGCTGTAAAAGCTGTAGCTCCCGTAGTCGCTAAGGTGGCCGCCCCTGCCTACACCACATATGCTGCCGCCCCTGCCTATACCTCCTACGCCGCTGCACCCGTCGCTTACTCCGCTCCCTTGTACCACCATTAAATCTAGATCTAACTTGGTTGACATGTTGTAAATAAATTATATTAAATATAATATACAAACTACTTTTATGTTTTATTATTTTATTTATTATGCTTTAAAGGTATGGGAATAGAGAAGATATAAATAATGCGGATTAAAATGTGATAGAAATAGTTTAAGGAGTAACTGCAAAGTAAAACATTTTTTTTCTGCTCTGAACAGAATACCTGTAGCTAATGCATGCACATAAATCTTGATCTTCGTGTAAAAACCGTATCAAATACGAGTTTGAAACAAATAATATTGCCCTTTAGTGTTTAATGAACCAATTTGAAGGGGACATTGACATTCTTTTCTAATATATGACTATATGATTCATATTATAACGGTATCGCCATTTTATACAAATAAAATTTATATTAAATATCAAATAATTGGAAACCAAGTACATTGGATTTAGGCGGTGCTGGTAAAGCACGTTCGGTTCCCGGAATAACGGTGAGCCCTCGCTGCTTCCTACGACGACGCTCCGCTTTACTTTCTCCCGGCTCTGGTTTACGTGGTAGCACGGAGAAACGACGTCCAGGTGGTACAGTGGACATCCTTTTAAACAACACCTGCGTTTCGATACGCTGGGGTTCATCCATCACCCCTACTATCTGTCTCTCGCGCTGTATTATTGCTTTTCTTTCGTCGGCTGTTATCGTTTCAGACGCCATCTCGGCACATTTGCTCAGGAAAGCCTGAACTCTTTCTGGGTCTTGTAATTTCTTCGAAAATTCATATGCCTCCTCGACCTGAATTCGGACTTCGTTGGCATTACCTTGTTGCATATCGCCACTCATAAGCACGAAGCAGCCATTAAGCCACCAAGTAACGTTTACTAATTCTTGAGCTTCTCTTTGACAGCGTTTTGCGTAAAATTTAGCTAGAGCATAATTCTTTTGGGTGCATAATAGTCGAGCTAATTCATACATTAACCAGCACTTCATTGTTGAATTTTCGCACATTTCAAGGGTTGCCACTACTTTCTCAGTAGCTTGTTTTATATCAATGAATTTGTAAGGATAGTTTGCCATTACAGAATCAAACGATGTCGGTCGACCTGTCGGTAGGCCCATTAGGAAGGCAATACGACGTCGATTACCACGTTCGCTCAGAGTGTAAGATAAACGATGCTGAGCAAGGTATCCCTCTCCAACAGCTCTGTACAATCTATCCGTATATAGCTCTTTGTCAGGTAATGTGCGTGGAGTCTTTACATTTAAGAACATCTGCATACGCTCTGCTTGAGCAATTAAGTCCATAATACGATTTTCACGCATACTCTTCTCTAATTGTTTCAATAGACGTTCAGCGGTGCGTGCACCTATTTCGCGCTCTTTTATCAAGACCGCTTCCTTGTACTTATTTTGATACTTGGAATCAGCTTTTTCAGCTAATTTTATAGTGTAATAAGGTCTCTGAGAGCGCAACATTTCTTGTCTTTCAGTAAGAGAACGAAGAGCTTCTTTTACGATTGCCTCCAGATCGATACTTCCATTTGTATTTGCAGATTTTAGACGAGGATCTTCACTAAGTTCTTGAAGGAAGAATTTGTCATACGCCATCGGACCTAAATATTTCATAGCGAGAACGCGAGCTAAAGTTAAATGTTTCCGAGCCTCCATTTGAGTTAACTTACGTTTTTTTTCTGGTCGAGGGATACGGGATACTCGTAAAGGTTTCTGAGTTTCTTCCTCGTTCGTGCGAGATGCTTCCATTTGCTTGATCAGAGGTAAAAATTCGACCATTACATTACCAGCATTAACCCCTATACAATCTTGTATAGTTTCAACTCCCTGATTAATACCTTCAATAAAATACGGTGGTTGTAGACGAACTCGAGCACCACGATAGTTCATTACAACAGATCTCTCAAAATCTGACATAGTGTACATTGCGCGTGATTGCATATTTCGGGCTATCATGTTCCTCGGTTCAAGTTTGAGAGCAAGCTCTGCATCAGAGTAAGCCTGCACTGGCTGTACAGCATCAGCACAAACTTGACTCCGACCTGTAAGCATACGGACGTCATCTGGAGTGCTTTTGTAGGCTTCATCGTATGAAGCTTTTGCCTTTTCAAACTGTTCAAGCCGCCGCAAGTATGCACCACGTTCTCGATAAACTGTAAGTGCGCCGTATAATTGTTTCTCCTCCATTGTTATTGTTATATAATAAAATGAAACTAAAACAAAAATATAATTCCTCGAAAGTATTAAAATATTTTTCTAAGATTGAAAATTCGCATCGTTTGATAGTTTGTAAAGAAACAGCAAATGTCATCAAAAATACAGAGTATAGATTTTATTCTTACATATTATTTTCAAGATCTTTTTCAGCATGTACTTTACGGCTTTTTATAAAAATGTAAAGAATAATATTTTTGTATCTCATATGCTTATTAACTATTTTATAACCTACTTATTATCCTACTTATTGCTAACATACTTATATTTGTTGTTTAAAGAATAACTACATAGTATTGCCAAGAAAATAAATTTCATCAACACATTTGAAAAAAAAATGATTTTCTAGTATCATAAATTTAGTAAAGCGTGTTGTTTACCGTTTTTTATATAATTGATGAATTTGTGCAAAATGTTATATTCATTTATTATATTTAAGTTATAAAGGAAAGGAGGTCATATAAATTTTAGACTTGTCGATTTATAAATATGGAAGAAAAAGATCAGGGGTTTTGTCTCAAGTAAAAAGGCTTTTATTGTCGATTAAATATAACGATGGCAGTCCTAATTTAGTAGTTCAGATTTGGCTTATTTAACTGCGACAACGGGAGCAGCAGCCGTGTATGCGTAGGGCGCAGCCGCAAACCTTGCAACCGGGGAGATGTAGGATGAGTAGCGAGCAACTGGAGCGGTGTACGCAACAGGAGCGGTGTAAGCCGCTACCTTGGCGACGGGGGCTGTGTACGCGGCGTATGCCACCGGGGCAGTATATGCTGCAGTGTATTTCGCAACGGGAGCGGCAACTATGGGAGCCGCGGCGACCGGGGCAGCAGCTATGGGAGCCGCGGCGATGCGGGCTGGTACAACAGCAGGTTCAGCGATGACAGCAGGTGCGGCGGCCACCAGGGGCTCCTTGCGAACCACAGCGTTGAATCCGTTGACTGAGTCGGCGGAATAATCGACCGTGCGGCGGGTGCCATCGGGGTCCACGAGCGAGTAGGAGCCCTGTACTAAGTCTCCGTTACGTTCCTCCTGTTGACTCTTGTAGTCTCCGGTGAGCGAGTCAGCTACGTCATAACCAAATCTGTACTGCGGTAGGGGGTCGAATTCTTCGAGCCTCGCTGCAACCGGCGCGGCGGCGACGACCGGCGCGGCCACCAGAGGAGCGGCCACTGCGGCGGGTGCCACACTGGCGCGGGCCAAAGCCACGAAGCAGGAGACGATGATGATCTATAGAAAGATTAACGAATGTTACGCTTGACCTTCAGATAATGCCTATGTTGATAATAAAAACAATGTGTTAGAACATTTAATATGCGTCACAACATTCGTACTTGAAACAGTGACACGGTTTCGCGAGGGCGAGACTAGTGCAATTGCGCAACGATGTGTGCTAAAAATTACTAACTAGCCGAGGATACCACACTAGTCAAGGACAATGGCATCCTCCAGAATGCTAATGGTCTTTAAAATAAAAAGCTAATTAGATATACTAATTACATAAGATATTTTTCTCTGATTGTATTAGACCTAATTTTACTGGTACACTTAGTCTAGTACTATTTTTCTATCACTAATATCATTTCTTTTTGAATAAAAAACTAACAAAAACACGTATTTCAGTTATTTTCATTACACTTTATCACGTTCATAAACATAAAAGTATTTAATTTATAATCATGATAATTATTAACTTTAATCACGATATCTTTTTAAATTCAATTGTTTCAATTTTCAATGATATATCTTTATATGTAATTTTTAAAAACAATCGAACTCATTTAACTGATACGATGGTTTACCTTAGAAGCCATTGTTGTTTGGATGGGTTGGTGGATGAAGCCAAGTTTGACTATGCTCCTGTAGATGACTCCGAGGTATATATAGTAGCGGACAGTTGTGACACCAGGCCAAGTTCGTGCTTAGTATTATGCCTGCGCATCACTATGGATGTGCACGCAATGAAAATTAGCTGCAATTTGTCAATGGCGGAAAATCTGTCCGCGTTCTTGACTTTAAGCCAAATGTTATAAAATTGTAACATTTTATGTATAGACATTGGGCTGGCCCATATATAGGGGTCAATGTTAAAGATAAAAGGTTTGATTCTATTTTTAATCTGTAGGTACATTCTAGGTCGTTTACATACTGAATAATCTTTAACTTAGGAAGGCATTAGAAACGTTCTTTCGGCTAGTACCGAAATCGTACGACTTGCTTTATAAAATTTAATGTGCTAAGCTAAAAAGATCATTGCTATTGATGGACTAACTAACTTTATACGAAGAAGTTGGTATATCATCAATGATATCCATGGAAAGAGAAAGACTGGGGCTATAAGGTGGACACTACTCAGTAACCTTAACTTATTAAAGTATCATTATACTTTTCAGTTGAAAATTTGTTTGTTGAGAATTAGTATTTGAATTCATGACGAATACCTTCTACTCATTTTCAAGTCTTATTAACAAAATCTCTTCGATACCACGAA
Source organism: Cecropterus toxeus (assembly GCA_018249875.1). Lineage (NCBI taxonomy): Eukaryota > Metazoa > Arthropoda > Insecta > Lepidoptera > Hesperiidae > Cecropterus > Cecropterus toxeus. The sequence continues at coordinate 10,381 of DWNE01003655.1, forward strand.
ATTTTCACGTACAATACTCGTAAATTTAGTCAGTGAGCGAAAATATCCAATATGATAGGCATATTACATACCCCCTTTATACATGATGAATGTACGAAACACCTAATGCTTATTTATAATTAAACTGATGTTTTAGTATGCGATATCATTATAAATATTATCCTTATTTACTTCATTTACGTTTAAAGCATATTTGTGAAAATAAAGATAATTTTCTGGTAAGTGCCTATGGTATACCGCATTACATTTGATTATTCAAGTCCTATTTGTTTTACTACATATAGTCTGAATAGCTTTTTGGTCTTTATGCAAATAAATACGTGGAGTGAAAATTTCTGAAATTCTAATCATGTATTTAGCCCGGTCAAAATAGACACTAAATGGGCACGAATTATTATGAATATAATGTAAAAAGTGACTATCCCACGTCTGTAATATTCTAAAATATATATAAAGATATCTCTCGTTAACCCATTATTGTTCCACTGCTGGGCACGGGTCGTCTCTCAGAGTGAGAGAGTTTTTAGGCCATAGTCCACTGCGCTGGCCATTTGCGAATTGGTAGACTTCACACACCTTTGAGAACTCTTTTTTATGAGAACTCTGAGATGTGCAGGTTTCCTCACGATGTTTTCCTTCGCCGTAAAGCAGTAATAATTAAATTCTAATACGCACATAATTTTAGAAAAATCAGTGGTGCGTGCCTAGGATTCGAACCTCGGACCCTGGATTGAGAGGCCGAGTTTCAACCATTAGGCTATCACTGCTCTATGTGGCCTATTACAGATACTATACTCGGTTTACCACCTTCCAAGCCTAGATGGCGCTTTCAAAATCCTTCTTTAACGTAGATGTAACGTGGCTTGAGATTTTGTACAGTTACTAGTAAGTAACAATTTAAAACCAACTAGTGGTAATCATTGTTTGACCAGTAGGTTGAACAATGCTGCAATTCTATAATGTTGTCAATATTTATAAAGTTCCAATGTCATCCAGATGATAATTATGAGAAAGTCCAAAAATAACTAGTGATACAAGACAAGAAATCCTGTACGACACACCCACGCGGCGAGTGATGACGTCAATTTTTCGCCTGGACCACTTCGTTGGGCATTAAAAAAAATGGTGTATCTTTTTGCATTCATTATTTCTACCCATAACGCCAGATACTAAGTTTCACAGAGATGGCATCAAAATTGGTAAACTTTGATACAAAGTTTTAACCCCTAATTAAACCCCTTAAGGGTTGAATTTCTAAAAATCCTTTTTTATCGCTCACTTACACCATGAAAGGAACACTTGTACCAATTTTTAGGGTTCTTGGTACAGTAGTTTCGGCTGTGCGTTGTTATATAAGTCAGTGAGTCGGAATTTCCTTTTATACATAGGTAATACATAATTTAACCTTCTGTACATGGAGGTATTAACGCAACACACAACGCGATGCTATCAGTAACGACATTGCCAATACTCATGGTGGAATCCGTCCACAAATGTCAAATATGTGATAACATTTAACGAAAAGTATAATTCTTTGAAATTAATAGTCACCGGAACCTTGAAATGTCATCAATGAAATCGTAAATCGGTCGAATAATAGTTTCCTAATCGATGCGGCTGAACTAAATCAGATTTTAGTCTGGCGCGAGGCCGTGGCGAACACGACCGAAATTTTACTTACGACTATCACTTGATAGACAAAACGGTTGATGCAAACACATTGCAATATAAATTTCTTCATACTTGTACTTCACACTTCACGAATAAGAAATAGGTAAGTTCTTGTTACTTAAACATCCGTTTGATTTTAATTAGCCACTGTATGCGGGTGAAGACACTGCCGTCTGGTACGAAAATAAATGAATGATCACGTGTTTATGTGTAAACATGTGGGTACCTACTCGTGCATATAACTTAGAGACGCGCAAAATGTATCCCTAAAATGAATAGATAATATTTTCGACATTATTATTTAATATGTTCTATATACATTACGCATTATGCCAGTATATCAGTGTGTTACATCAGCATTCTAGTATCCGTAATCGTTCATATTTAACCATCTGACGCAAATATAAAGATATAATTTAAAATTGTCAAAACCTAATCGAGACAAGCTTTCTATCATTTAATCGCGATATACTCAATTATATAACCATTTAAGACATGCCTGGAATACTACAACTTTCTTGAAATTCATTTAATAGGTTTTTCGACGTAAAAATATCTTTTTTAATTTAAGTATATTTATAGTTTTTAATATATTTAGATTCATATTTTCGGCCAAAAAAAGATCTAACGCATCCATCATACATCTAACGCGTACGCTTGAGAAACGCTAAAATGTGTGTACGTCCTATATTAGAATTAGGATTGATATAAGCATGACATAATAAAATGTGATAAGTTTGCAATATCCACTTCATATAACTATGGTCATAATATGGTCATATATTTTAACTTTCATGAATAGAATATTCCAGATTTTAATGCTTTCGAATCAATTTATCAGTGTCTACAACAAGGACGTTTTACTATATAAATGTATTTATTTTTTACGATCTTAGGTCTGCAATAAATATGAATTCAGAATAGCTGGCTACGGGTTGACGGGTGACAGACAACAAGTTTTTATTCCCCACTTATTTTTATTTTTTAAACTAAATGCGCCCAGTGGTTTCACTAGCTACGATGTAAAAGCAAACAAACATAACGTGATGTTATATAGTCTATAACCTTCCGCAATAAATGGACTATTCAAAACAAAAATATTTTTTCAATTCGAACCAATATTCCCCTCAGATTGGGGCGTCAACCAAACAAACAGCCTCAGCTTTTTCTAATACATATTAGTATACATAGATATTTCAAATAAAATGATGTAAAGTGTGAAACTGCGTACACCTATTCCTTGCACATAGCAGTTCGTCGCTTCGGTTGGCGGTGTGGCCAGATGAGTTTAATATACAGGAGATACACAGGAGTTTCAGATAGAACCCTTGCTCTATGTGGTGGTTATTACATACAAGTAGGCAGCAATGATCATTTGCCATCATGTGGATCCCGTGCTTGTATTCGACGTAAATAAATATATCCTTAGATGGAGCAAAGAAACTTTGGTTTTCAGAAAAAATACCCATTAAAGTGAAAGATGTCTATTTTAAGCTGGCGCTTTTTCAATTAAATTCACTGACACCGTTCTTTAAAACTAATTTATTTCTTAAACACAAGTCAAAATGCTAGATTAACTCTAAACAACATTTCCTATTAATTTAATATTCATACGGATGTTTACGCGTCACATAAATATTTAATATTACGCGAAACATCCACCATCTTATCTCATAGGTAGACTCGGCATTATATAACAAAATTACAAAGTCAGATATCAAGTTGTTAATGAGATCTATTATCCATGTCCACCAGCCGAGTACTGAGTCATGCTCCATATCCTCGTATGAACAAAGGAGGTCTTTGCCCAGCGATACTTGTAGCCTGTTTTGACTGTGCATATTAACCTGTATAAACGCAGGCTCTTGTAAATATGATGACCTGTATTTTGACCGGTATAATTACTATTATATAAAAGTGGGCACGAAACACTAATTGAATTTAAATTAAATAAAAATTTTACATTTGTAAAATATGTGAAAATCATTTATTTAAAACTTAAAAATATCTGTAAAAATATAAGGTAAATAAATAGTTATATTATTCAATAATTGGAACCCAATACCCCCAAAATCCCTTCGAAAGATTTTTTTTAAACAAATATACATATTTGCAAATGTGAGAGTAGTCAGGTGACTACCCCAACAAAACATTGATACACCGGTAGCATAAAGAAGATTTAGATGTATCTCAGAAGTTACATAAAAAGGGTTCTGTCACCTTTAAGCAAGATTTCTAAGTTTATTTTTATTCCATTACATAACATAGGTACTATAATTAATCATCGGTACTAGTAAATGTAAGAACATTAAAAATTTACACATTAATTATATTAGATAATTACAGTTCTTATTTTTTCTTATTTTTTCTAATTTTTCCATATTTAACTAATTATAAAACAAACCGAACAATAATTTACTACTGTCCTGTATAACCTACTTAGTGCTTTAAACATTCAAATCTACGCAGATTATTATGTAAATTATAACGTATTATATAAATGGCGAATGCAAAACCATTTGCTTTTTTGACTTAATCATTATAAAGATTTCCGATTCGTTGCATTAATTATGATAGTTTAGATTTTTTACATACACACCTAGTGACGTTGTTAGTAGAAAAATCCCGGCCATTTCGAGGCAGCTCCGCATACCAAATCAAGGCGGATGTTGCATTATTTGCCATCATAAATAGTTATAACATTCCAGACTAAATAATCCATGCGTTACACATACATTTATTGACGTTCACATTTACTTATATTAAATTATAAAGGCGTTTCGCCCTTGAAGTTGTGATACTAAAAAGTATAGTCTAATCCCGCTCCATCTCAATCCATTTTGCATAATCCTATTGAACATCAGAATACAAACTGATCAAAACGAAAAACAATTATACCTACCAATCAGCTATAACGTCGCAACGGTCTGTTTTCCATTTCTTGTGTTTGCCATTCCACGCAAGGAAGTAAGGCAATACTCACCTAAAATTTCAATGAACCGTAACCAATACTTTGCATAGCAATAATTTGCCTCAATCTTGCACAAATATCCTTAGTAAGCATAGCGTCTAAATAAATTTTCTAACGTGTACGCGACTAGCGAAAAGCGAGACCTCTGTTTTTCTCTTTCGTGAGCGCAAGAGTGGAGTAGCAAAACGACGAATGCGAGGTCTCACAACCGAACCACCTAGAGCAGCAAGTCTCGTAAGTAAAAGTAACTTTTAACAATACCTTGGCGGCGCTTGCGCGCTGCGTACGTCAGTTTCGCCAACTCCTACCGCGCGACGCTACATATTACTTTATCGGTTTTTTCGAGCGCCGAAATCTTAGTTGGTGTCAATTTACGAAATTGTTTCTGATCGTGACCTTCGAACGTATCACGTATGGATTTAATTGCTGAATAGTGTGATTTATTGAGACATTGTGGTTTATTTTCATGACGTTCTAAAAGTTCAATAACGTTAATGAGAATTTAAAAATTTAACAGTTCTTGTATCGAAAGTTTTGGATGTTACGCTCACTTGAACGTAAGTTATTTATTTTAGTAGAATAATGAGTAGTGTTTAAGTTGCCTTGGATTATCCTCGACGGGTACCTTTTAATCCGAGTAATGTATGTGTCGTTGGCATACATTTGTGGTGCAAGCGCTTACAAGTGTTGGGAATAATTGATTATTCGATTTCATTCGCTATGAGTACGATAAACGAGGTGCTGAAAGTGGAAGTTAGTTTTCCGGCGGTGATTGGTCACCAGGCAAGTCGGTGAGCAAGTGATAAGTATGACCAACTCGCAATCGGATCATAGAACTGGTTTAAGTTATTGTGGACACGTGTTGCTCGTAGACACATATATCACTGTTGCCACTACGTTTCTAAATGTAGCTTATGCAGAACACGACAAGATAAGGCGTTCAATCGTCTGAATAAAAGTTTCAAAATTATATAAGTATTTTTCATCAAGAAATATTTTTAGCTACGATAGAAATTTAAATCCGCGAAAAATATAGTATAATATGCAAGCAGTAAATGCATTCCATATGTTTATATATAATATGGTGTCATCTATACACTTCTTTCATTTTAGAACTAAACCAGCAAGTTTTATTATATAAAAACCAGTTGTTAGCGATTATAATAAACTATGATTGACCTTTTTGGCTACCATTTTATCTAAATAACTCATCTGTATTATAATTTTAATAAACAACATATAATCATAACAGTTTATTGTACATTTAATTAAAAAAGCATAAATAGTGTTATTAAATAGTTTCTCATTTAAAGCGTATATACGAATTCTCTTAT
>DWNE01003656.1:0-16355 GCA_018249875.1 Cecropterus toxeus
TCACCCCCTGATAGTTATTTTGGAAATATATTTCATGTACAGAATTGACCTCTCTACAGATTTATTATAAGTATAGAAGATTATAAGTTCAATTCCTTCGATTGCCTCATTTATTATAACCATGTAAGTCACATTTTGTTAAAATCTTACGAAACTACACTTTTATCTCTAGTGGACAAGCAAACCGCGAAGATTATGACAGATCGTGTCAAGGTGTTTATTTATTGTACAGCCATCCATCTTCTCTATCGCTGTTAACAACTGAAAAAGTGTTTGAGAATTTTGCCATTGTTTATTTAATTCGAAACGAGTTGCTTTATTCGAGCAGTATATTTCAGTTTCACGAAAGCAGATATTTATGAGTCTAGTCTATTCAATATAGCTTGTTGAATAGCGATTAGTTTTTTAAATGTGGATGTAAATTTTCTAAAAATGCCTATCAATGTCGATTCTAAATTAGAAATTGGGGTTTCATAAAATAAGATCACGCGTTTAAGAGATAAATTACTAGACACGATTAAAGAAGTATTAGAGAAAAAGCAGTCAAAATATTGATAATGAATTCAAAGTATTTCGGGCGTGCGTTGAGTGGTTAAGATCCGTCTCATTATGTCAGGGAGCGTGTGATAAATGAGGGTATTGGAAAACGCCTTGGCACGCCTCTTGCGTCACGATGACAGGATATAAATGGGTTTTATATTGTCTATTCGCACCTAAGCCCTATCTCGAGCTCCCTTGATGACCGATCAGGAAAACATAAGGTGTCTAAATGTCTACTTGTTTCGTTCTTTTTGCGGCTAGACCAACTTAGACGACTGGATGAAATGTTTGGCAAATGTCCAGAGCTGTAAATTAACGGTATTGTTTTTTCTTATTTTCAGGTAAATCGCCGAAAGATCTTCAGGGAGTCATGTGAAGCCCGAGATATGTGACGGCCGCGTCGCGTTGCCCAACTTTTATAACGTTGATATTTGGGAAATGTTTTAATTCCCTCGGGATTGACGATATTCAATGTTACTAAACTGACATTAAATAAGATATGAATATTGTCTAAAAATTATTGAACTGATTTGCTTAGTTAAATAATATTGTAATGCTTCGACTACATCTGTTTTGTGCAGACGTTGATTCTAAGATAGTCATTAAGTTAATTAGATAAATCTCCCCAACTATCTTTAAAGCCTTAGCGTTCTAATAGATAGAAATTAAAAGGATTTGTGGACTTATGATACATCAAATAATTTATTTAATAAATGAATAGAAAGTATTAGAAAGTAGTTGAAGTCCCGTTGTATTGGTCCAATAATAAATTTGTATGTATTTTATAACATATTATAAAGGATGGCTGAATTAGGTATTAGTTCACTTCCCTTTTCAATTTATAGTAACAGATGGAGTCAAAGTATTAAGCCAGAAATCATAAAGACTGATACGCATTTGCAAGAAAGTGTAATATATAAGTTATGTTAATCAAATATTGTAAATACTAATTATATTACAATACATAAAATTTTAACACCACAATGAGGTTACGTTTTATTCCATCAGAAAGTTCTATTTTAATTAAGTCTCTTGCCTTCATGTTTGTTGGTAGTTGAACAATAACCAAAGCATATTCTAGATCAGCTACTCGCAAGATGCAATAGAAACTTTGTGCATGATATTGAGAAAACATCTCAAATTAGCGCAGGAAATTAGCTGGAACAAGAGATTACAGCGTCGAAGCAAGCAAACAGTTGGATATTGCATACACTTAGGATGAGTTCACAGTAAACGTTTAATTACAAACAAGAGAATCTTACACTAGTACGAAGGCTTGCGTAAAATTCTAAAATATTAATACTTCTTAGCTAGCTTGTCACGATTTAGCTTTACATTTATTTCTAGATGATTATTTGTAAATATATATTATAATGGAATTAATAACAATACTCACGTGTATAATATCATTTATTAGATACATTGTCATAAACTGCCATTAATTTAATAGTATTAACAAAACATTATTGGACAAAAAAAAAACAAAAAAGCAAGCAGTTTTACTTATGATAACTGGATACTGTCGCGTATATTGAATTTCAAATAGGATTGGAATCCTACGTCAAATAGGATACGGTTGCGTGGCCAACCAAATTGTTCAGTTGGAACGTTTGCCTCTTAGTATATTCTTGAAACTAGAATACAACAGAGCTCCTACAAAGCTGTGTAAAACACATATCAGGGAGACGGCACTGTTGCTACAATCGAAGTACAAAAATTTGTACTGTATTTACAGTGTGGTTTAGAAAATACATACAAATGACTTCACTCCATCAGAAGACCATCTAATTCAGTATGTGTAAAATCGTGTATTTTTTACCAACTACATCAGAAAGAGGGTAATGTTTTTCGAGTGTATGTATGTTTGTTTGTATGTATGTCCATTTCTTTGGCACGTACTACTGCCCAAACGGCTTGACGGACTGTGATGTATTACATATCATGAGAATCGTCTCAGTTTGCAGTGACATAAGCTATATTATAAGGTTCAAAAAATGGTGCCTGAAAATAGACGGAAAGAAAGAAAGAAAAGAAAGAAAGAAAGATGTACAAATAATACTTTTACTTGACTATTTTGACAAAAACTCATATAAGCGTTAATTTTAATATATATCATTATGAACAAAAATTTTGTTAGAGGCAGTCGGGATTTTTGTTTTAATTTTTTAACGATTTTACTAGTTCAGTCAATAGTATTACTAGTAATAATGAAATAATGTTGCACTTAGCATACAGTGTAACAGTTTTAGTCTTATAGAAACTTGGGTTTTACTAGTGTAGACAAGTCCTCGGGCGATTGCCAAACATCAATATGCCGCTTGAAGTGGTTCCGTAAGCATCTTAATCACGTCACTTGCTCCTTTGCTATGGTCTGTGTTGATTCCCTGATTGTTTGATAAAATTAACATCTACGTATCAGTATAAAAGGAACATTTATTTATTTATTTGATTCGTAAAGGTTATATTTAACATTACAAAGAACTCAATGCGTTACTTAAGTTAAATATATAGAATTAATTATATCGTTATACATATATATACATGCATTGTAACGATATAATTAAAATTAAGTATAAATGTATTATTTTTAATATAAACTCACTTTCTAAAAGGAATGATGCGTAGAATCTGCGTATCACGTACCAACAGTCAGAATCCAGGTCTATTATCGAATCAGCTTAAAATTGTCATTATTGCATGAGCATCAGAGTTAATATTACAATATTGATCAAAGTTTTAGTTCTATTTGTAATAAGAAAGTAGATAATATTTAGTTGCACGGTTTACCTATAGCTAAAACTAGTAAAATCGTTATAAACGTTAAAACAAAAAACCCGACTGCTTAAAACGAAATTTTTGTTCGTAATGATATATATTTTATTTAACGCTTATATGAGTTTTTGTTTATTTATATTTTTATCAAAAGCTTTTATTTGTTCTCCATGTTGTCTTTTTTCCCTCTATTTCCAGCCGCCATAAAAATTATATAGCCTAAGATATCACTTTCCAAACTGAGACGATTCTAATGATATGTCATACCTCATAATCCGTCAAGCCGTTTGGATTGTAGCACGTGCTGAAAAAATGGACATACATACAAACATAAATATACGTACATACTACATACGTACGCTCGAAAAACATTACACTCCTTCTGACGTCGGGTAAGGTAAATACACACAAATAGCTTTTATTGTAAGCGATTATATGTATAAAGAGGTGAACGAATGCATGTTCGATAACGATCAACAGGCGTCGAAATTTGAAAACTACCGTCCGCTCCGAGCAATAAATTTGTTGAGCTGTCGCTGGCAAGTGGCGACCGTTCGCGATTGTAGATTGATTGGTTGATTGAAGAGCACCATTCGTTTCAGCCTGTACTGGCACAGTCTTAATTGCCATCGGAGATTGCAGTATTGAAGCGGGTACGCTATTCCGATTTATGAACTTCACCTTGCCTTTATGAATGTTGATTTTCTAGCAGATGACCTGGTTGCTGTTTCAATTGTTAACAGAAACAATTCTTTGGTCACATTGTGAATGATAGTCAGTGATTTGCTTTTGTAGTCGTACTGTTTATGTCATCAAATTAACGTATAGCCGTGTTTATTATAACGATATTGTAATATAGAATGATCTGGTTTTGATCGCTGAATATGCTACTATCTTATTATCTTAATCAGCTCATTAGTTTTATTTTGTTTTGTTTCGCGATATGTCACATAATTTTATGAAAAGAAAGTAAAAAAACCTAACACATTTACTGACAGAATTATATATACGTGAGTATACAAATGATTCCCTTGTAACCTAGGGTTTAATTTAAATTTCCCAATCTATCGTTCAGTTCTACAGTAGATAAAAGAGTTCCATTAGTTTCAAACCCACACATGCTCTTAATTGCTGCCGTAAATTGCATACAATCTGTCTTACCTGTATATCTGTATATGGTTGTTGATTATCTGTAATTCTTAATTGTTCTTTGTGTCTATTCACTGTACGATAATGTTCCTTCTAACGTTCTAAAAGCATGCATTTTAGGTTTTTAGGTACCTATATTTAACTTTTATTCGAAGCTATACTATATTTGAAGGTACTTAAAAAATTATAAATTGGTATAAAGTGGATATTATTAAATATAGAAATAAGAAAAATAGGAGCTCCAGCTCCACCTGATGGTAAGTGATCACTACCGCTCTTTCAAAAAGGTGTCAATGAATCCAGATAATCCAGATAAAATTAGATTCTAACCTAAGGCTGGCTACAAATGCTTTCTTACCCCTGAGATCTGTATTCACACTGTTATTATATCATACGGATTAATTTAATACTAAAACTAACAAATGTGAATTGTATTGGGTATACAGTTAACATTTTTTCCATAGTTAACCTTTTTTTGAATTAATTCTGTACAATTTTAATATTAACTATATTTAACAGATACTCAAATAATCTCTCTCCTTTGGGAAGTCGGTTAATGAAATATATTTGTAACTAATTATTTTGTATACTTTTCACTTCAAGTTAATAATATAATATGCCCTCGTCCTCAATTTTTTTAACACATTTATTATGGTAACGTTTAGGTAGGTACTGAAAAATTAAATAATGAATTTAAATTACATAATTATTATGCGATTTAAAGTATCATCTCCTTTTTAACTTTTGTATTATTTTTAATTAAAAACTATGCAAATAAACGTTTATTGTAATGTAGTTTCTTCAGTTCCCCAATAGATGGCGCTATACGTTCTAAAAATGTGCAAGTATTAATCAATATTGTGAACGAATGTCGCTTCAAAATTAGGCCCTTAGTTTAACAAAAGGAGGGAGGATCGCTGAAGTGGGATACAGAAGAATGGAGCCGTGAGCAAGTGGCAGCCTCGAACACTTCGGCATTCCGTCGAACCACTTGCCACTCTGAGCGAGCACATTCAACTTTATTTGTAGCATTTATTTCACATTGAGATTACATGCAAAATTTTTTTTGTTACTTTGTTATAATTATACAGTAGGACATAGCAATTTAATAATAATAATCACTTATTTCAGACTAAGTCCATATTTTATTAGTAACAGACTTACAATCATTTTAGTAACTTAACACTAATAATTCACAAGAGTACCATACACTGTCTAGTGTATAGTATCTTACCCGTCACCAATCACCAGTACTATTGTATGGGACAATCAAATCTGTCCGCACAATGTTTTTATTTTGCTATTTAATTCAATCTTAAATTATTGTGTGAAAGTAAAATACCTACTGAGTGTCGTGTTGATAAAATACCTGCTTAAGAGTTAACCTTAACATAGAACATACAATGAAATTCATGTGTTATTTTGTAGACAAAATTTTGTGCTAGTTAATAATCAATTAACAATTAAGTTTGTGGCGACAAATATTTAAAATGTCATTAATCCTTAATAGTCTTATTAAGTAGGTACTTTATAATCTGTAAAAAATACATAGTTCTATGTTATATTACTACTACTAAGCTTGGATCTCTTTTTATAGTAGAATGAGAAAGACGTGTATAAATAATAAAATAGATTGAAATTGTGGAGAGCTCTTCAAACCAAATTATATGGTAATTAGTTAATATTAACATAAGTTCCAAAATTCAATAGTGCCATAAATTACAATTCCAACGTGAGAACATAGCATTTATTTGAAACGACAGAAGCCAAAATAAATACCTATATTTGTATAACCCAATCGGGGCTAAGCTTATTATCAGAAATCGCATAAACCAGCTGTCGTAGTGAATTAGCCCGCATACTCCGCCAAACCGCGTAGAGCTTGAAGGGCCATCGACAGGACAAAGGGACCACAGAAATGCCAACCTGACCAGTAAACTACTTCATAATATAGTGGTTATCGGTATTCATATATGCGTGGTTATCGGTAAATTGGCGGGTTCGACAATAATGGTAGTTTGATTTTATCAAACGTTTAGACCTTATTGATAGCAATTTTTGTCGTATTTCATAACGTACATGTGATTAGAAATTATTTTTCTAATTACATTTACAACTTTCGATAATAGTTCAAATCACATTCGGAAATAGTTTCAATGAAAACTAAAGAAGAAAGTGTTTAATTAAACTTATAATATTATTTGAGTAATATTAATACAACGCCTAGCTATTACAACGAAGTAATGGAGAGAGGAAAATAATTTGAATTCACCTTTTATATTAATGTGAAATAATATTATTGAATTTATAAGTTTCATACATATAATGGTAATATTGTTATTTTTTCAATGTAATTTTCAATTTGTTAAATAAAAGCCACAAATTTAAACGTCGTCAGTGGAATGTTTCAATTTAAAACTTAAAGGAATTATTTCTATCGCCAATAGATGTATTTTATTTTTTAACTTAGATTGTTATGCATAGGTGTTTAATTTCTGAGCTATGATCCATATAAAATCCTTATAGATTGAATCATAATTATTAAAGGAATAGTAAATGCGTTTTTTTATTTTATTTATTTATTTATTCATTGCACCTCTATAATAACATATACAATAAAGCAAGCTTAATGCCAGATGGCATTTTCTACCAGTCAACCCTGGGTGTAAATAACGTAATTTGATTTCTTTATACCAAAATTTATTTTCATACACGCACGCTCTCTACACTCATAGCTTTTACTAGGATTGTCTCCTGTATCGTGGGTGCCATGGAAGCACAAACACGAATACACAAACACCCAGACTCGGAACAGAAATCTAAGCTTATCATTCATATTTCTGTCTGGCCGGGAATCGAACCCACTGCGCGTCAGACCTGTATGGTGACCGCTCGGCCACGCGGGTCGTCAAATTAGATGTACAATTAACAAAACCGACACTCATCTGTTTGTACGCTATTGTAGCTATTATAAAACGACTATATCATATTAAATTAATCACGCTAGGTGTTCGCGAGACAGCTACGTCATTCACACCAGTATGCTTCCTGGGTTTTGCAAATCACGATCATTAGCACACAGGCCGTTTACGCCCGATGACATCATTAATATCATGAACTATTTCATCAAATTCTATACGTGTGTACAGATATACCTATAGTTTATTAGGTATAGATTTAATACGCTACTGCGATAATTAATTTCGAAATTATTGGTAGGTAAGACACGTTATATTTGTACGTTTTATATAAGCCAATGACTTAGTTGTCATAAAGTTTCTAAAAGTTATCATGTTTTTAGGTTCATTCAAGAGTAAAAACGTAAGCGTCCGCTGTTTGTTCGTCTGTCACAGGACTCTAATTCTTGTACCGTTATATACATACACTTAATTTTTAGAGTGTCGGACTACTAAAGAAATAAGTACTAAAAATATAAGAAGTTATAAAAAATAAAGCTTTTAATAAACAGAGGTTCCCTTGCAAGAATCCGGATATTTTTAGCGTTTTCAGTTTATCTATTGAACCGCATTAGTACCTACTTACCATCATGCGAGCCGCATGCTCGTTTGCCAACTTATAAAAATGCGGAAACCTACATTAAAAAAATTACTAATATTTCAAGTATTAAAACTATTTTATTTGTAGAGTCCAAATCTGGTTTATCAGGGATTACATTAATACGATTGCTTTACGTTTTACAAACTGATAAGGATATCCAAACCCGTATCATACTACGCGTAACGTACCTATCGTAGTTAATAAACAGGTGATAAGCGACCATCAATCATGACAACAGTATATTCTCATGTAGATAACGGTGTACAAGTATGATTAATATGGCTGTAAATTTTAAAAATAGTCTCGACGGTAAAGTATTCTAAAGTTTATTGCACGTATCATTTTATTGTATTATTTCATATATTACCTAGTATAAGGTAAGTATGCAGTTACCTAAAACTAGGTGAGGTATTTAAAATGTAAGATTGATGAAGCTTTGCTTACGATTTTTTTCTGGATCTTAGACAACATTAGTTTTGTTCTAAATAATATTTCAACGAAATATCCGCTTTGGCCGCCTTTTAATGCTATTTTTAAGGCCAAGGAAATAAATTCTTATTTGTCTTAAAACCTTAAAATAAAGCCTAATAATCATAAATTGTAATTATAAATATCTTAGTCCACCCTACTGGTATGCCGAATTAACAAATGATATGTATATATGTATATAAAGTAGAAAAGTATATAATATTGAATACAATAATTTTGGGATATTAGCGCCATACAAGTATGTATTTTGCTTTAAAGACCTAAACTAAATTTGATTTTTCTTTATAAAATTTAATGTCCCGCATATAAATGCAGTTAAAAAAATAATAACAGATCAAATTACTTAATAATTTAAATCAGTAAGGACGATTAAGCAAATAAAATAATATAGCTAGCAGGTTTGCAATACATTAGCTTGGTTACACTGAAACTTTTTGTAAAAAATGTTTATTAATTCCATTGCAATTCAAGAAGAATTTCAGTGCCTTTTCATTGTAGATATCAAAACTCATATTATACGTTGAAATACGAAACTCCTAGAAAAGAGTTCCTAGTTATTGAATTGCACTTTTGTTGCGAGGGTAAAGAAAGATGCAATGCAAAATGTCGTCTATTTAAGAAGCTTGATTATTATCTATACAAGAACTAGGTTTTGTTGATAATAAAATAATATCTCCGCAGTCGGTATCACTTTACGCCGAAGCATACGAGTACGTCTGGCGTGTGTTCTCGGCTTCAACTTGCACCGAGTTCGCAACGTTGTCGAGAGATGGCGTTGAACCTAATTCATTTACTTCCCAAGTCACTTAGAAAAGTTGCGACAAAATGCGCCAAGCATAAGTAATTAATAAGCATAATGCATTGAAATTTCATAACGTACTGTTATATCAAGTTATATTGTCGATTTTTGAGTGGAAATTGGCTTCGTGCCCTGAAAACTGAAAATTGCTAGTCACGAGAAAACTTTGCGATGCATTCATTAAAGTGGCTCAAAACTTCCTTCAATTCCATGCTGAAATTACTCTCGAGTCATCGCTTTCTTCATTATTCACTATGCAGATGTGATAGGTCCGCGAGAAATAAACTTTACCATTATCAACATGTCACATTGCGAGCGGTGGACGATTGGCGTACCAATTAATAAACAATTGATTTAAAATAAAATATAATTGTAAAAGTACTGTATTGTAGAATCGGTTTATTTTGTTGTGTAATTTAGTATCTTATTAAATTGAGTGAACTTAATAGTCGTTCTTGAGTGATTTTCTTGCGTTTGCTGTTTTCCTTCGAATCTTTGACTTATTTTGTATATTGTATATTGAGATAATTATTATCAAGCCGTTTCTTCATATTTAGTAAAATCTAATAAAGTTTCAGTAACAACTTTAGCGTTGTAAGCACTAGCTATATTAACAACTATAATTTTTGGAAAGATATTAAGTGTAACATACAATGTTATATTTGTGAATTTGTTTATGTATCATTGTAATGTCACAATTATACTCGTATGTCATGTTATGTCAGGTCATGTTATGTTATGTCATATTACTCGTATGTCAGGTTATATCAATATGGTAATATGTGTATATTAGACGACCCGCGTGGCCGAGCGGTTACCATACCGGTCTGATGCAGTGGGTTCAGAGTTCGATCCCCGGCCAGACAGAAATGTAAATGATGAGTTTAGACATCTGCTCTGGGTCTGGGTATTTGTGTATTCGTCTTTGTGTGTCCATGGCACCCACGACACAGGAGAAAATCCTACTGTGGGGCTATGAGTGTAGAACGTGTTTGTTTATGTTATGTCAGTAAGCTACTTTGTACACAGTATTTTGAATATTGCGGGATATTTTAATAAATGAACAAAACTCGCTACTCGTCACCTGTTAGTGGTTGAACAAACCTGAAGTTTACAAAGGTCTCGATGGAAAAACTATTTCAGAACTATTCGTAAAGGAATTAAATGAGCACAGTCAATTGAAATTCCAATTAAAATGGAAAGAAAAAGAATGGCAAGAAAATAAGTGAAAAAGAAGTGACCGGCGCACTTGTTTATTATATACTAGCTGACTTGTTTATTATTACAGACTATCTTTATATACAACATTAACAGCTTTTTATCATTATACAATGTGATTATTGAAGACATCACTTTAGAAAACTCTTAACTGATCAGCGTTTCTCCACTATATTATGAATGATTATATTATGCATAGAAACCTTCCTCTTGAATTATTCTATTTATTAAAAAATGTATCCAAATCTGAACGTGGAGTGAGACAACAAGATATATTAGTAATATTAGTATTGTCAAGAATTTATTTTGTTTGTTCTATTGTCCATCTTTATAAAAATAAGAATACCTACTATCTATATCTAGAAGTTAAATATGATAAAAATATAATGTAATGAACGAACAACATTAAAATATTTTTAAGGAATGCTATCAGTCTCGTCTATTTAGTTTATAAAGATTTTAGGCGTTTTATTTATAACTAAATAAACCAATGATCAAAATACTACGATTATCAAAATACTACGATCCTTTGGATTTGCAAAACCGTTATCTATTACCGGATGGCCACAAAACAGTCACTTTAAGTGTTACTTCAAACGTTTTTGTATATTTTACTATAATATGTTCTTTTATGATTTAAGATTAATATTATAGCGAAATTTATGCACTTTCTCAGTGACTACGATCCATGTAACTGGGTCGAAATATTGACAAAAAAATCAAACACGAAAAATTCCAAAACCGCATATCATCATAAATGTATTATGTGTATTGTATGTACATATGTATATCCTTATTAGGATTTATTATATATGGTAGCGCCATTTAGGGGAAGTGTATGTCTAGCAGTGGATCTGCAAAATCTAATGGATAGATTGATATTGGTATATGATACGAATATTTTAGTACTGTTTGTTTCTAAAATTATCACCTGGTGACATTTTCAGACACCCATAATTACCTAGTAGAGAATGCCATCAGTCATTACGATTGCCCTATTGTAATGTTTTAATACAGGTGCAATAAGTAAATAAACTCAGCGAAATTTGTGGTCTTATAAAATACATTTATTGTTAACGTTAAACGCTGACGCGTGCAGCGCTGAGCGAATAACTCTTAAAGCGCCAGTTTCGTGGCGCTCGGGTTAAAGATTTCATATCAATGACAGGATAGCTACGAATGCGCATGCAAATCGTGATCCCATACAATACCGTATCGAGGACATGTAGTTCAAAAGATCGATCGTAAGTGGTTCGTTTGCGATCCAGATAATGCGAGATCTAATCTGAGGAAGTCGTCTGGGATCACTGCAGGTCATTGATGCAAACACAGTATATGATGCATCAGTCGTTTTTAACATTTATAACTAAGTCATATTATTATAAAAGGTTCGATTTATTTGAATAGCCAGTAAATTTTGTCATATAAATAAATGTATGGTGATGAATTTAGTGATTTTTCTTTGGAGTAAAAATGTAATAATCGATTGTGGTAGTTTGTAGTTCTCCGCTGGAAGGCACCACTGCAAAACCTATTGCTTAATAATAGTAGTATTAAGCGATCCGCGTGTCGACCCGCGACCACGACACGCGTACACGACCCGCGTGGCGGAGCGGTCACCATACCGGTCTGACGCGCAGTGATTCCCGGGCTCGATTCCCGGCCAGACAGAAATATGAATGATGAGTTTAGATTTCTGTTCTGGGTCTGGTCTTTGTGTATTCGTCTTTGTGTTTCCATGGTACCCACGACACAGGAGAAAATCCTAGTGTGGGACTATGAGTGTAGAAAGCGTCTTAAAGCGATTGTAGTCCTCAGGGTTACCAACGAATCTGTGGTCAATCAAAGATATGACTGATATTACTTAAGGATCTTTACTGATGTCCATTGATGATAATGGCAACTTCACCTCCAATTGGACTGCATTCTCTTATTGAAAATAGGTAGTTTAAAATACTATATTTTTACCAATGATTTGTAGCTTCAAGGTTTTACCCAGGTTTAAAAATACAAATTTTCTATTGTATATATTATAAGGGTTTTTTTTTACCTGAAGTTGACAAATATCTGAATAGTATGTTAATAAATAAAAGTCCGTAGGTGATAAATTTTGTAGATTGTTCAAATGTAGTAAGTAAAACTATAGTGAGATAAGATTTGTGTTATTTAAATTATAATTTTACGAGGTCCAAAATGACCAAAGTGTATGTAATTTACGATTGTACATTTAAATAAGAATGTATTTAATAAATAACATAAATAAATCTGGTATCTTTTATTGTATGCTTTTCGTTTTTATGCTGTCGTTTGCAAGCACTCAATGCATTTCGGATTACATTCAGTGAATGGATGGATTCTCAGTGACAGTTTTTAAGTAATGGATGCCTGTTTAACGAACCATCTGTTTAATGCAACACTAAAAGTAGGAAGTATTTCCTGGTCCGTTGGTTAAAATTGAAAGATAGAGCTATAGGCATGGTATAGGCTAGCGGTCGGCAACCACGGCCGGCGACCCTCGCGTTGCGGCCCGCTGATCTTCCTAGAATTTCCTATTGCGGACATAGACTTATTTAAAATCTTGTCTTCTAATCGTTAAATATTCTGGATGACCGTATTCTGGGGTTAAATTTTCTTGTCAACGGTTTTTTTAAGAGACAAATTTCAGACCCTTTCGAACGCGGTAGCTAATATGTGATTCGTGTGGCCAAAAAGGTTTCCAACCGCTGTTACGGCCAATCAAATACTCATAGCCCTATATTAGAACTGTATGTGTTTAAGGGTGCTATTAATACACACAAACGAGTACATAAAGAGTAAAGAAGGTAGGCGGATCCAAATCGAAATCTAAATTCATCGTTTAGATACCAACCGGGAACAATTGTGGAATTCACTGCAACGAACACAGTAAGCATATGGTAAGTGAAAAAATCAGAATTTATAGGGCGAATACTAAACTTTCTCATGTGCTTTTTAATACTGTCACACGCGCGTGCAAGTATCAGCATACGACTTAGATTTGAACCTATATCTGACGAGGTGCTCAAACCAGTGTATTCCACTTTGATCACACAGGTGATATCACCTAAGTGATCAAAGGCGACTAATTGGTGTCTTTTGATCACCTGAGACATAAGTACCTGGATGATCATAGACATGGACGGATGATAAGGTCGCATTTATGATTACCTAAGTGTAACAAAAACGACCATTTTAGGCACTTATTTTACGTATTTGGTATAGGTAATTAATGGATACCGAAATAGTGTGCTTTTGAAGCTTATGTCTCAGGTGATTAAAGGACAGCAATGAATCGCCTTTAATTACCTAGGTGATATCACCTGAGTGATCAAAGTGGAATACACCCTCAAACCATGTAGCATTGAGCAATAATTTATAATTGCTAGTGTATAGTATGTAATACATATAACCAAATATTTTGAAACCTTAAAATATTTTTACTAGCTTACTTTTTCAAACACTTTAGGAAATATAATCCGCATTCACTTACCGCTAGGGTTGTCATATTAATTTGTCTCGAGTCGGGTCTTAATATTTTCATGCAACAACAAATTTAATAAAGTGGCCGTCAACGTTGAATAATTCAGGTGAGATGGCGGTGCTGTATACATTATTTATGATGATGACATGTCGTAGGTAACATACGTCTATCTTTGGTCTGCGGTTTTGCATCTTGGGCACGTCTCGGCCATATCGAAAGGACTTGCATCCAAGAGAGATCTTAGTTAGTCAATCAACCGCTAATCCTAAACCAATTGGTAAATTTTGTAGTATACATAAATTAAATATAGTATTCAAACAATTAATAAAAAATGTACACTTGGAGATAATGTGCAGCTTAACATTTTCATCAATATTTTGTTATTCATGAAGAATCTTAGTTGATATATAATATTTAATTATTAAATACTAACGTTTGTGAATCACATATATACTAAATGACAGTAAAACTTAGTTGGACACTTTAGATGTGAAAAACTTAGAATAGGAATATTGGCTGTATATTGTTGAAAGGTAATAATAAACTATCGGGGGAGAAAAATGTTCGCATTTTACTTTATTAAGATTACTGATTACTACAGTTTATTACAGTTTATTACTGATTATTACAGTTTTCTACCAATTTGCATTTGTTTCGCAGTGCGGTGGACTAATTCCCTCTCACTTTAAGGGAATATCTATGTCTATAATGGGATAGCAAGGGGTTGACGGCACCCGGTTCTATTAGCATGTGCACTAATAAACTAAAAAAGATATAATAGTACAATCCTCAATCCATGTTTCCAATCTAGTACATTGACTTTAATTTCTACTTTATCCTGACTGCTTAAAATAAGATCAAAGCGGAAATAGATACACGTATGTTCATACATTTGCCATGACGTTAGACCAGTTAAATATAGCCAGACCACTAAATATATCAACAGTATTGAACCGATTGGTGTTGTTTTGCGCGTTTCATAATAGTTACAGAGACAAATAGAGCGTTTTACATAGACAGAGATTTACTGCGCTTGTATTTATTCGATGAAATCAACCTACTTATCTTAGATATAGAGTTCGTAATCAACCAAGTCGTATGCACATCTCTACCTAATAGTACAATCGTATTATATTTAGAAAGATTAGCTGTTCGTGACTGAACATGGTTTTATTTGTTTCTTTAGCGCTATGATTTTGTACTATTCACGATATGTTTGTAGAGTTTTTATAACGATGTAAAATATTTTACAATTTACTGTTTACTTTAGATGAAACTATAACGCAGATATTTAAATTTTACAACTGTGTTTAAAATATCTAGAAGTACGGTAGTGCTTTGCCAAATTCATTCTGGAAATGCACTAATGTGTTTATCTTCAAATACACGTTTTAATTACAATAATATCTCTAAGTATATATCAGCGATTATTTTTAATAATAAAGCTTCAATAAGAGAAAATTAAAATTTTATACTATTTAAAATTAAAAAAAGTTAAATATAAGAACTTCAATTATTGCAAAAATATCAATTTGTTTTTATATCACTTATTGAAACTCTGCTGTAAAATTTTAAATCGTAATCAATTTAAAACAATATAAAAACAAATTGATATTTGAGCAATAAAATTAAAGTGCTTATCTTTAATTTCAAATGCATCTGTGATTAGAAGAAATAATGAATCTGTTGTTATAAAGAGAATGCGTTGTTGCGATGCACACTGAAATCATAAGCATGCATTATCTACAACACATGTGACTATCAGGGCTTTGTATATGTAGACATAATTACTATGATATAACCCACAACTGTTCCTCATTGTTTGGTACAAGGAGTATACCTACTTAATTGTCAGTTACAGTAATCTTTCTTATACTATATCTAGCAATTTTTAGGTGGAAAAAACATTTTTGGTCGACTCTAGTATTTCTGTCTAGTAACTACAATAGGTATGTAGTACAGCTGTGTTTGGTTTGAAGGATGTTTGAGATACTTATACGAGACGTCCCGAGTTAGTCCTCAGGAGTCAGACGGGTGTGGTCAGCATAGGACGGACTATTTATTTTATCTGAGGTTGATACATAATGTCCATGTGCATCAGTGATGACTTTCTATCTCTGGTGTATATGCAGGCATGCATACGCTCGTATACTACTTTAATAATATAGAAACAATTGTATATGTGACATTAGAGATTCCTATTCTATTCTCAAATGAAGAAAATAAAATAAATTAATATAAAAAGTATTTTTTTAAAAAAGCTTTTTTCCGTACACTATTGAATTCTACAAATTAAGCTCTTTCACTTGATACCCATATTGGGTGGGTTGG
>DWNE01003657.1:0-16353 GCA_018249875.1 Cecropterus toxeus
ATGTCCATGGGCGGCAGCAACCACTTACCATCAGGTGGGCTGCTTGCTCGTTTGCTACTTCATATTAATAAAAAAAACATATGTCGTCGAAGGGATATACCATAATTTTCACAATGATTGTATACTTACTTCGTAATTTTTGTTCTAGAATATAACTATATAAAACCTTGTCCAAGTTACGAACAATTATTTTCATTTCTATGTTCCTTTTCTTTTGAAGAATTTATTATATTAATATTGAACGATCTATAATCTTTTGCTGGTTATCATAAAGTTGATATATCCATATCACTTTAAGCGTCCATCATACTGCGCTGCAAGTGTCAGCATTTAGTATTAATAGCAAATGTATTTGTCTCATTTTATAAATGCATGACATTTTGCTACAAATTGTAGTGAAATTTGGCAAAATTCTCTCAACACTGTCATTTGCAGCGCTAAGAAAATATCTCACGACTATGAGTAAGGGTTTATGCATTAATTAAAGGGTAGATATAAATCAAAATAATTTAATGTAAGTGTTCAGAGATTGACCTTATTTATGATATGAACCAATCTAATAGCGATATTACTTCAGATTTAAATTAAGATTAATAAAGTTCATGTATGCAAATTCAAATTACTTTTTAAAACAAAGAGATTCTCATCATTTCACCGCGACGTTGTGTTGTTAAGAATAAAACAATTGTAGAACACTGTCACAATGAATTAAGTATTCCGTGTCATGCGCTTTTATAATTGTTATTTACTCCACCGCCGTGAATTACAATGGCTTAGTTACGTGTCAAGGGCGTACCGTTAAACAAAAGAACAAGGTCTATCTTATATTTTATATCGTGAAAGTAACAAAAGTCATACCTTATACGAATTGATCTCTTCCTATAAAAGGCATTGAATCATATGTAACATGCAAATATTGTTTAGTTGTTAAGATTTGAGCTATTTATCGGGGAGTCTGAGATTTGAATCCGAAATACTAACCCATGTTTTTCTAAAGGTTGAGGTAAATTTCGTTGGAAATTAAAAAAATAAAGTACTTCCTACTCACAGTCGACCCGCGTGTTGGAGCGGTCACTATACCGGTCTAACACGCAGTGGGGCCCAGGTTCGATATGTGATTGATGAGTTTAGATTTCTGTTCTGGGTCTGGGTATTTGTGTATTCGTTTCTGTGTATCCATGGCACCCACGACACAGGAGAAAAGCCTACTGTGGGGCTATGAGTGTGAAAGCGTTTAAAGAGTTGCCTACCGTGGTGAACTAAATTCCACCACTTTATATGTTACGTAATATTTAATCCTTTTTATATAAATGTCCTAACTAAATGTAATGAGGGAGGCGCTGCTGTTATTTGAGGATTGTTTATTGAATATTTTCTGTAAATTTACATTAGTTTTTTGACAAGACTTTGGCAAAGCACTACCGTGCTTTTCGATGTTCTAGTTAATCACGTAACATTCAGCTGGATGAATGTAAATAGTTGCTTTAGAAAAATACTGCTCTACTTTATAGCTTAATCTACTTTTAGTATAGTTTTACGTAGTAGTTAATCTACAATGGACTTCGTAATAAAGTACGCTTATTTACTTTGCAGAGAAACAAAGGCTAGAGTAAGATTATCCGTATTATATAGAAGAAGGCAATTAACTGGTCACTAGTCGCATCGAATTAAGTTTCTGTTGATAGTAACTAGTAACATCGTTAAAAACAATAAAAAACCGGCTGCTTAAAACGTTATATTTGTTCATTTTGAGTTTTTGTCAAAATAGTCGAGTAAATGTGTTATAATATAATTATGTCTATTCACATTAGTCTGTTTACTAGCTTTCATGTTATACCTATATTGTCGTAATAGTAAAAAAAAATTATTCCTCCCTCTCCCCGTTTTCCCTCTATGTCTAGGCGCCATTTTTTTAAATTATATAGCCTATGTCACTATGCAAGCTGAGGCGATTCAAATGATACATCATACGTCACAATCCGTCAAGCCGTTTGGGCTATAGCACGTGCTAAAAAATGGACATACATACATACGCTCGAAAAACATTACCCTCTTTCTGACGCAGTCGGCTAATAATATCTAGTAAGTAAGTCCGTAAGTCTTTAACGACAAAAGTGAAATAAAACTTTAAATTTAATATATATGTGTATGTGTATTTTATATAACATTCAAGTAGCGAACACACAGATAAGACTTGAGTTGCTACCCCAGAAATATATTAATATGTTCGGACTTAGAAATGGTCTACGTTTCACCCCGATAAGTCTTTTATTTTTGAGTGACAGCAGGACATGTATGTATATGCATATGTATTCGTAAGCATAGCATGATAAGTGTAGGTACTCATGCATAAACCAATTTTATGACCAAGTTTTAAAGCTGATAGATATCGTAAAAATTCATGCCATTTTTACGAAGATTAGATAGATTTCAATAGCAGTTTCTATCTCGTAAGTAGTAAATTTATAAAGTGCTCTCACATTACTTTGAACGATTAATACACTTAGTATTTCAAGAAAAAGATCGATTTTATATCATACTAGCTGTGTCACGTAGTTTCAGCCGCGTTTACTAGAGAACAATTTATTAAAAACAAACAAACATAGCGTGCTTTTATATAGCCTAAATCCTTCCCCGGTAAAATTACTGTTCAACACAAAAATATCTTTTCAATTCGAACCAGTATTTCCTGAGATTAGCGCGTTCAACCAAACAAACTCTACTGCTTTATAATATTAATATAGATATTGATATTAAAATTTATGTTATAGATGGATTTGACATTATAATCGTAGTTACATACGATTTTTTTATATAGTAGTTGTGAACGATCATCAATCTGATGAAAATTGGTCAGTGTCGCTTATGGACATCATACGGACGTGTTGTTACCCCGGAGAATTAAATTGAAACGCCTTGGTTATCTATGTTTCTCGTATCACATCCTGCAAACAACGTTTAACACTGTAACTATTATGGAGAAATATAGGCGGGGGAAATATGATACAGGAGATACAGGAAATAGAGTAGTGATAGACGAATGGTTTAAACTTGGTCTTTGAATCGAGGGTGCGAGATTCAAATCCCAGGCACGCTTCCACTACCTTCCACACTACTGATTTTTTCTAAAATGATGTGCGTATTAGAAATTAAATATCACTACTTTACGGTGAAGGAAAACATCGGGAGGAAACCTGCACTGAGAGTTCTCTAAAAAAACTTCTCTACCAATTCGCACTTGGCCAGCGCGGTGGACTATGGCCTGAAACTCTCTCATTCTGAGAGATGACTCATGCCCAGCAGTGACAAAACTGGTGCTTCCGAAGTCGAACTACAAAGGGTTCTACCACAAAACTCAAATACGGAATTATTCCAACAAACTAATAACTGATAGCGATATTTAAAGCGCTTAATAAATGAGATAAATTTAACACATTAAAGTGTTTTTCAAAAAGAATACATATCTATCTTTAAGGACTGGGTACAAATTAGTCCAACAGAAATTTTACATGTACAAAGACCACAATCTAAACGCTGGTGGCATTTTTATTTACGCCAAAGCCTTGAATACTTACATTTTATCAAAAGAGTAAAATTCGCGTGAGAATATTCAAGTCGGTCGGGTGTCGAGGGACAATATAAAGTTGTTGGTTTATTTACGTGCAACGTTTTCATAGTTTGTAAGAAATAGGTCAAGGGTTCAGTTAATGTAAGTGTGTAAAAGAAACCAGGTAGGTAGTAGGGCATTGTGCAACAGACGTTACGCAAGTTACTTTTACCAACAAATACTCGTAGGTTTACACAAATCAAGTTTCATTGTCTTCCTTTTTTTAAAATAGGAGTCGCAAACAAGTACGTGATGTATGCAAGATGTTATGCGGATACTGTAATCCGTGGACATGTGTTATTAAAGGCCATATAAGATTAGTCTTACCCGATTTCGGATAAACATGCCTTCATCTAAGATAGAACACTTCGGATAAACATGTCTTCTTTAACAACAACATCAGTCTTTTATGATTTGTATGAAAATCTTTACAAGTACTAAGCTTAATTTCTTTTCATATTAAATCATCAAAGTTAATGATAATTATTTTATCCATTAATATAATAAGTCTCATACATTTATTCGTAATAGGAATTTCATTATGGATGTAGTTTATTTTTCCGTTGCTCGGATAAGTAAGATGTTTATTTGTAATTCCCTTTGCGCCGCTAAGTTGGACCAATATTCACAAAGTTGTCCTCTTCAAGTTACGGCTGAAATTAGTCTCATTAACTCCTGCCTTATAATTTCCACTTTATTCTTGGCCGTTTCATCAAGTTAACATCAAAAAAGCATGTAGAGTGCTGTTTATTTTGTTTACTTTAATCGTGTACATCGTTAAATTTGTGTAAATGTTCACAAAGTCGTTTTACAGAACTGGCGTAGGACAATATTAATGGAATTCTCCCCCGGAATGGAGAGTTTAATTAGATTCATTAACGCGCCCAATGATGAGCTGCCGTATTTCGTCGTGTTATGTCCAGATAATATCATATAACATCAAAATTTTAATGTATTTTAAGTGGTAAATGTAAACTCAAAGAGTCGCATCATGAATGTAGTAATAACATTAAATAATAACGAAAGTAATTAGTGCCTTATTATAGGATAATGTTAACTGAGTTTCTCTTAAATAAGAGTGTTATTTCCTGACTGTGTCAGACCCCTTCTATAATATAATGTTCTATAAGGTAATGTTTTCGAGTTTATATATATATGTGTGTATATATGCATTTTTTTTGTTATAGTCCAAACGGGTTGACGGATTGTGAAGTATGTTATATAGAGCCTGGAAATAGAGGAAACAGGGAGGGAGGAACGATTTTTTTCCTATTACTACAATATGGATATCAACTGAAAGCCAGTAAATAGACCAATCTAAAAATATATATTGTAATACTTTTACTTGACTATTTTTACAAAAAAATCATATAAGCGTTAATTTCAAAGCAGCCATGTTTTACCTTTTAATGTTTTTAATAATTTTACTAGTTATATAATGATATATTTAATTACCTGCTGTTTTTTTATATATAGTTTAAAAGCCGTTTCATACATTTTAGAAATAAAATGGAGCGATAAGATATAGACAGAATATTTCTATCTGCAGTAAAATGGCTCCTGAAGTATTAAAGGCTTTATTATTTATTCAGATTAGTTGGAAATAGTTTTTGTGTAGAAAAGAGCTACCCGTTTGCTTCCGTAAAATGAAAATTTTGCAGAATAAGGTTAAAAAGTGACTTGGTTAGATAAATCAAATTCATGTCGCTTAGTAAACATGAATTGATACAGACTAAGAAAATATTTAATATATAAATAAATAAAAAGACCTATAAACACGAAAAGTTAAAAAAAAACATTTCGACATCAAACCTAGAACCGTGTGTAAGTCTTGTTTTATCGTGTTGTCAAAATTTTGTGATTTAGAAGAATAAAGGTCCTATATAAAATATATATATTTTATATATGTTATACATTTACATATAATATATATATAGTTAACAAAACGTTTCTTATTTTATTGGAATATAATTTTGAAACTTTATAATTGAACTTTCAGACCTTCGTCTCAACCCTTAATCTCTTCTCCCAATCTCTAAATCTCTCTCTTAATTTTTAACCTTCAATCTGAAATATTCTCGTTATTATTTCTATTCAGTGTAATATAAGACACAATAAATTGGTCTTAAATCCTAACCATTGCAAGTCTTAACAGAAACAAATATCTCAAGAAGCTCATCACAATGCTTTACACTACCCTTTGCCACTAATGTACCCTAATGCGCCCTTCATAAGAGCTAGAAGTGATGGACGCAAAATAAAAACCTAACATTATATTCTATGCTTTCTCAGCAATTACGTTTTAAAATTTGTACATCCATTTATGATACTTGGTTAACATTCTTGTATACTTTCGGGTATCTTTATGAATTTATTTTAATTATTCAAAGAAACGTATAAAATTCCGGTAACAGTGAGTCGTTACGACTAATAAACTTTCGAAGCTCATCTGTATACTTTTCACCACATTTTTTTATTGCCCCTAATACGAACATCATAAGAGCTGCAAATGGCGGACGTCGTTAGAGTTTTATTCAGTTTTCTTGTTGATACGACTATTAAGTAGATGCAACAAAACGTAACGTTGTTCGCCGTTTCCAGCTCTTAAAAAAATAAAGAAGACATATTAAGGAAAATTAAAGTAACAAAAGGATGATTTGTACATTTTTCTATTATTTGTATTTTTTTTG
The DNA here is from genome assembly GCA_018249875.1 of Cecropterus toxeus. Classification (NCBI taxonomy): domain Eukaryota; kingdom Metazoa; phylum Arthropoda; class Insecta; order Lepidoptera; family Hesperiidae; genus Cecropterus; species Cecropterus toxeus. The sequence continues at coordinate 6,298 of DWNE01003657.1, forward strand.
ACAACATGTAGCTAAGATTGAGTTTATTGTAATATATATGTATAGTATCTATTTTTTTGCTGAGCAATTGATTAATATAAGCAAAAAAAGTAACTCGTGATAAAGGCAATACAAAAAATTCTAACAAAAGAGAGTTTTACAACCACTTTCGTAGCTCGTCAAGATACTTGTCACCTTTCTTTGTCACTAATGTACCTTAATGTGTACATCATAAACGCTGGAAATGGCGGAAGCCGTTAGAGTTTTATTCTCATTTGACACTCTCCTGGCAGCCGTGGTTACGAACAGAGTACGGGTTGATTTCTAAACATTACTCCGATGCATAATCGTCTTTATATACTGTCAATGAATTTATTTTAATCATACAAAGAATGGGATAGTGCTCGTTTGAATTTTATAACTATTCGATACTTTCTCGCACCATTTGGATAAAGTAGTTGGCATTACAGAACTACGACATTTGAACAGAGTCATACGATACTTCATTACGTAGCAACTCAATCTGCAGCTGCAATGTACAGGCGAGACCAGACATGAAGACCTGCTGGCATCTCTTTAATTCTAACTTATCCCACTTGACCGTGCACAACATTGTTCACGATTCCGATCAAACCCAGTTTCCAACAACCTAATAATCAATCTTTGAGCCTGTAGAGAGACATGTTTCCTTTTACTTGTTCTGTCGGCTATATAATAGAGTCCTTTCCACCACCCCATCACTCGCCTTCGGATAATATTTTATTCACTCTAACTGGACTCACAGCCTTCTTCCATGTTTCGAATTACACGTTTTTTATGCTACAGATATGCAGGATATAGAATGAATATTGTCTCAATACACAGAAGGGATGACCTGCGGGTCTTCAAAAGAGTGTAAAAAGATCTCTCTTTCAAAGCCGGCGATATATTGCTGACTCTTCATGGGTTGCAAATGTATACAGACGTTATGTTCAAGTATAAAAAATACTATATTATTAATAAAATAACTACCCACTCTGATTTAATTTAATATTTAGTATTCTAAAATTGACTATTCAAAGAAAACGTGACCCGTGAATATCGTGATGAAGTCGTTAGAGAAAATCCGGGCCATAGCGGGTTTTAACACCGACCAACACCTTTCGAAGCTCGTCTAGATACTTTACACCACCCTTTGTTACTACCGTAATGTTCCCTAATGCGCCCACCCGCTTTAACCACCGTATTTTAAGTAAAAGTGCAGGGGAATTTTCTTAAATAGAGTACGAAGTACTCGTAGCCGTTTTCCTTTGAAAGTTATAGAATTTATTCGGGTATTCGAATTGATTATTAAAGTAATAGCTAAATTATGTCATGTGCAATAATGTCAAAAATAGTAGAATTAAATTTTATTTTAGTTCTTTGTAAATGTATGATTAATGCTGCTAATCCTGGATAGTTTTAGCGGATGCCATAAAAGCTGTTCTACTTTATTTATTGAAAAGTTTAGATGTATTAAGATTCTAGCAGTATTTGGCCCAGATTTGAAGTTAGTTTTCCACTCAACATCTTGAAATTCTTCAGTTAATGGTAACAATCAACATATCCACCACAATTTACTGATTAAGAAATATCTTTATTAATGAGATTTTATGCAGAACTACAAAGTAATTGGACATCACCTAGTGATAATTGGAATGGCGACAACAAGTAACTAGATGTTCTAAGGCAAGTTCAAGTTCGGTTTAATTGTTCATAAGTAACGGAACTGCTTAACGAGGGAGCTCTGCCCGAGCAGTCCGAGACTCCGAGAGCGTTAGAAACTGCCTTGATTTTATTAGTTGGGTGTATTTTGCACCATTATCCATATCAAACAATATAAAATGAAAAAAGAAAAACTCATGGTGCAAAATTAAAAAACATTTTTCAATTACAACTAGTAACTGAATGTTATTAAAACTTTGGTGATTACTAAAAATATCTTTTTCTTCATTCTGACGTTCCCAAAGCGCCTCCACATGCAGTTCTTTAAAAAAGTCGTAAACACCTAAGGCACGGTGAACTTACATGCTTGCCGGAAGGGACCCCAAAATTGGCATCGCGTTCGGAAGACTCCGATAATCTTCCGTTGGAGATCTCGGACATTCCCGAATTCCTCCACACACCAGTGAGGACGAACACTTGAGGGTTAGCGCGGTACAAACCTCACATAACCCGGCGATGCGCGACGGGTACTAATAGAAGTTTTCCACCTCGTAACGAAAAAAAGGTTAGTAATCTTTAAAAAATATGAAAGTTGTAAAGTGATCATTATTATCACAACTAAAATTTGTAAAGGTGGATCTTCAAAGAAAGAGACCTACAAACACGGAAACAATACATGTTTATCAATGTTATATAATGTTTGTGTGTTTTGTATTGTATACTGTGTGTTGGTAGAAATTAATTGGAGACCGCAAAGTGGCAGTTGATTGCACTGACGACAATAGCGATCTGTTCTAAGGCAAATCCAAGTTCATTAGTCAGTTAAATTGTACATAAGGATTATTCATAAGGAGGTGTTAGAAATGTTCTCCAATCTCTTAACAAAACGCTATTGCTATGTTGAGGAGCTTACCTCAGGAAAAATATAAAAAATACATCCAACTTTAAGTTCCAATTTGAGTACAATTTAAAAAGAGAATGCTCAAGAAATTAATTTATTGGATTATTTTCTTTTCATAAAAAAATAATCCAATAAATTAATTTTAATAAAAAAAAATAAAAAGGATCAATAAAAAATCTAAGATACGATTTTTTTATATCTGAAATTATGATGTATAGATATTCATTAGATGATGATATATTTCATATATTTTCAAATAATAATCAGCTAAGTCTAATGGAGAAAAAACTATTTGCTGTTATACTAGCAGCATTGGCTACCTTGAAGGAATATGGCTTAAATCTTTAACTTCTAAAAGTAAACCGTTCTTAGCTATGGGTAATTAACTTAATTTTCCGAGACTATTGTTTACGTCAAACGGAATGTATTTAATCTATTTCACATGTCAATAATATAGTAGTGATGTTACTTTGATATACATGTTTCTCAATGTGCTTCCTTTGATGCGATCATTCTTACTTGATGGAATGAGCCATGACGAGGTGCCAAAGAGGGAAGTTTCAAAGAGCTCTTTCATTCCGTCATATTCCAACGAGCCCTAATTGGGTTTCAAGTGCCACGTCAGGCAAACTCGATACGTAACTCGTATAACAATAGACGGACTATTAGTACCCATCTTCCAGTAATAAGAACGAGAATAGAATTACAACTTTATTTTGTATATATTATTCGCAAACAATTACTTAAAACGTTTGAATTTTGGAAAACAAATACAGTTCTAAAACAGAATATGTCTACTACTATTTCCAGTTCTGTAACTTTTAGCTTTGGACGAAATTCTTTTTGTCCTTCGTTCGACAAAGACGCTCTTACTTAAGTCTGAAGGAGTCATGACGAAGTATGAAAGTGGGAAGTTTCAAAGAGCCCTTTCATTCCGTCATATCCCGACGAGCTCTAATTGGATTTCAAGCGTCATGTCAACTGAACTCTTAATACGACAGTTGTATTATGATAGGCGGGAACTTATTACATAAGTTTTTGTAACAAGTATACAGATTGTTTGAGGTAAAGATGAAAATATTTCGAAAAGATTGTCAAAAAAATCAATTTCAATCAGTTCAAAACAATTGCATCAAATAATACGACAATAAGTCGACAGCAAGCATAAGTGATAAGTAAAGCTTAAATGCACTGTTTCGTGAGGCGTTGTCTTTCTTGTATGGTCTGAGCTTATTTGACAAGGCAGAACAATCTTATTCAAATCTAAATAAGCGGTTACAGCCAAGAGGCAGCGTGCAAATGTCGTATCGTTTATTCTAAGCAGAATTTATATATTCTGGCACAGTCCTGCGCACTGGAATCGGTTCACTTCATAAAATAACAATAAAGTTCCTTATGTCCAATACACTGGCTTAAAATACTGAATATGGAAGTTGATACGAGTCATATGTTTACGGAAACGTATTTACATTTCAAAGAAAATATACCCCAGTATTGCGACTTCGTTACCAACAGAATTTGGGACAGAGGTAAATATTAAATTCGTTAAATATGTAAGAATCTTTCCACCAATAAGTGACGATGCAACTGTTATGTATATAAGATACTTAAATAATAATTCTTTACTGTGTGCATATAAAATGCGTGTATAAAAATGAAAGAGTGAAAAAAACTCAATGTGTTCCGATGTGTTTTTTATTGATTTTTTATATAATAATAATAATAATAATATTTAGGTCTCAACTTCAAGTCTTAACTAATAAGACGAATGACGGTATGACGTTGTTGAATTTGATTTCGATTTTTCATAATACAGAATGGTACATAAAAATGAAGAGATATGTATAAGTAAAACAAAATAGTCGATAGATCATTGTTATGAACATAATACGAGTTAGTTACAATCTGCAGAAGGTGAACAACACAATGTAAGTAATTTAAATAACATTTTCGACACTCATAGCCTCACACGAGGATTTTCTCCTGTGTCGTAGGTGCCATGGACACACAAAGACGAATACACAAACACCCAGACCCAGAACATTTAGAATTCAGAAATTTATACTCATCATTCACATTTTTGCCTGCCGGGGATCGAACCCGGAATCCACTGCGTAGCAGACCGGTATGGTGACCGCTCCGCCATGCGGGACGTCAAGTTATCATTTATGATTACATTTTGAAAGTATACAAGCATTCAGGCCACCTGATGGTAACTGTCAACTACGGCACATGGACATCTATATTCAACCCCAATTCGGTCACATACAAGTTGTTACCCTGGGAATTAAGATATCAGACATTTGGTTATACCCTACGTTGGTACGGTTGGTACCCTACGTGTCCCCTTATATGCAATATTATTCGGAAAGTCGCAGACCCGTAGCAAATCGCGGTCTTTTGATGCAACATCAACCCGACTACAGAATAACTAGGTCCATAGAGAAACAAAAAGGATGTGAAACAAGTCATAAAAACACATCACTAGGGTTGAAAATTACAAGTAAAATACCACATGTATTTTTCAATCGGACTTTTTATTTTTCCAATAAAGTACAGAAACTTTCGATGAGTTCTTACGATGTATCTTTAGCAAGTTTCCATTTGTTTTACTTTGTATTTTTCGTCATTTTTTTAGGAATAATAATAAAATAACTTTATGGTTAAATCAGCATCCTCCTTTATTCATTTTTCGTTTAAACTTTAACATGAAGACATTAAAGGCGACATATCATATATTTCGCCATTTTCATCCCTAATCGTAGCTTATCATAATTTTTAAAAGGCAGAAAGAAGTAGGCGAAGTCCCTTTGAAGTATAAAGGGTTCTTCCATCTTTTGTATATTTTTACAATACATATGTCTAGTACAAAAGCAGCCTGTAAAGTTCCGATATATCAACTCAGCATTCCCTTTGGAATTGAAATTTTGTTGTTTCCAATCAGCCCGTACAAACAGAGGGACTTACATTTTAATTGCACTAAGACCCAGTGTTTTTGTATTGTAGTGTAAGGTTATTTTTTTAGTGAAATTTGTTATTGGTATGCAGTATTATACCATTTGTTTAGTTTTTGGTAGACACTTATCATCTTTGCATAACTTTTCTCTTTCATCCGGCAAAAGTTATTTTTGCTTGATGTTATTTACATACAGTGGCGTAGCGTGGATTGCCGCCACGAGTTAAAATTGAATTTGCCGCCCACTATTAACGAATATGAGTCGCCAAAAACTATTAGGTATAATCTTTGCCATCTGTGACTTTGTATTATAAATAATTTAAGAATAGGGCCATATTAGCAGTATATTTAGATTTGTGGAGTGTTTTATTGGACGTAAAATTACAGAAACGCAGGTGCCAAAGACTATACCTATTTGATGTGCCTTCTGGAGTATACCTCCGGAAGGCACATCAAATAGGTACAACTACTTTAAAATTTTACCTGTAGGTTGAGTTTTAAGGTTTTCCCACTGAAAATGCCGTTTAAATTATACTATGAAGCAGATTTTTCCGTAGCCAAAACGTGCCACTTGGAGCAATGCCACCTTCAACCCCCCTACGTTACACCACTGACGTATTAAGATCTTTAAGGGAAACCATGTTCGTTAAGGAATTTTGTACGGTGGTCTTTCCTTAGGACAGCAGTGGACTGTCCTGTGGAATAAAAGTTAGTTTCTTCGCTGTCCTCATTATTAACTTTACCGTCTACGCTACATTAGCGTCACAGAGCACGAAGTCACAGTCAATCTATGACATTGTACCATTGTACAAATAGTTCTTCAGCGCCGACTTCCTTTTACTAGAATTCTTGAGGTCGAATTATTCAGAAAGTTCACTCGTTAAATCTCTGGAGACATGCATAACTTTCCCAAAGCGAAACACGGTCGCAACTTGAAAATAGTCGAAGATATATTGTTCTTGAGTTTAACTGTAATAATGGCGTCTTGTCTGAACGTTTTATCTTTTAGTTAAATTTGAAGATATTATTTAATATTCGAAGTGGAAGTTATATTACGAAAAAATATAAATTTATAGAATATAAATTAAAAGTTCTTTTGATACACAACCGATGCATATATTTGTGCCTTAATAAAAAAAACTATGTTAACCTTTGACTAACCAGTATCAGGTGTTTATTAAATCCTTACAAGGTCTGAGAAAAGTTTTGACGACCGCTATGCAATGGTAATTCTGGGACTGACAACTTAATGTGCTCTATTTTTATACATAAAAGCTAAAAGATTCCTACTTGCCACTCATCTCCTGATGATCGTTGACCTTAATGTACAGAACTAGAAGCATGCAGTTTGAACAATTAGTTCATTTTATGATTGTTATGATGAGTGACATCTTAAACCACCCTTTCTACGACGTAATATACATATGTACGTAGGTCGGCGTCATGTTTGGTACAAACCGTCGTAACTACAACAACCACTTTAAACACCTGATTGCAGATCGATGAGGTTACGGGCTAAGTGCTTAGAGGTCCGGTTACGTTCCTTTGGATTTCCCGGAATCCACTTCGCAGTGCCGAGGACAGCGACTAGAGCGGGGTGAGGGGTCAGTAGCTAAGAATATCAAGTAGCCTATGCGTGACTGGCAAGTCGACGGGTCCGGACTTTTGAAAGCTCGAAAACAAATAAAGGTAAATTTTATGGTGGACACCCACTAACATTTGACACACACAGGGTGTTAAATGTTAAAGTCTAGGGCCAATATAATTTAAATTAATTACTTTATAATAAAAAAAATCTGCACTCTAAAAGATAATCCCCATCGCAACAAAACGTAACAGTTACATTTTAAATTCCGTGCAATATTTTTGGGCACAATGATTGATGGGTACCAATTTAGGACAATTCCCAACGTGTATAGAAATACGGGCGGATAAACCAAACGATCACATCCATACAATATTTCTAACAAAATAGAAAAATGCGTGCGTCAAATTTAGTTAAAAAATGATCGGTTTAATTGAATACCAATGAAACAAAATATTTTCATTGAAACACTAGTGTCAGTTTTGTAGAGCACAAATTCAAAGTTTATTTGTATTCAGATTTAGCGCATTTGAAGTATATCGGCGATATCGAACGCCACTTTAATTTTAAATGGGTCAAACATTTTTTTTTGTATTTAAACCATTACTTATAGCACATTTTTTAAATTTCTTGACGTTGCTATATTATAAATGGTATAAATTTCCCTTAAACAATATTCTGCTCCCGGAACTACCAAGACAAGAGTACATATACCTCCAACAAGAGGCTATGATAACTAGGTACTCGTCTAAGAAAAGTCATCTCGTTTTAAGAAACGTAATAACCTTCTTTTCGAAGGTTGCTTTACTGTCCGTTTTAGCACCTTTTTACTTTACCACTGTCCTTTTATACTGTGACTAGTAAGCATTAACCTAGTTGAGTAACCTTCGCCCTAAACAGCCTTAAATTCATTACTCCTAAAACTATACAACTGTATATCGTATACGTGTAACGTAATGTGTAACTAAGATTGAGATAAGAGTAGGGATGGTATTAATTAAACCGATCTATAGTTTAAATGTGTTTTTTATGTTTTTTGTTTATGTAATTTGAAAAAACAAAGTTTTTAAACGTTGATTTGGTTCAGTAATATTGATTAGCTTTCTGTTTGACTTACAAATAATATGTCGTTAAACATTTTATCGTTCTTGTTTTTTGAGGGACGTCTGTATTTAGATAATTAATATAAAGGCACACGAATAAGGCGATAATTGCACTCAGGCAGATAACTAACCTATAAGACAGATGTAGAAATTAGAGACTCTTTAAATAAGTTCCGTGAAAAATTGCACCACAGGTAAAAAAGTACACATATAACAATTTTAGTTAACGTATTTAATTTTATCGTGGTTTTGATAATTCATATATGCTATAAATCGTATCATTTTGTTGTACATATATACTTTATTTATGGTACAATACCTAAGTTGTTTTCCTTTGTAGAACGTGTATTGAAAAATAATAAGAAATAAAGAAAAAAAAAGAAAAGTAAACATTAAATAAGTACCTGCTTAATTACTGTGACTGTAGAAAACCCAATTTGATAGTACATTCGCTACTTTTGCTCAAGGCTGAGGAAGTGAAGTGTTCACAAGCGCAGAACACATAGAAGTGATAGCACTTCTCGGTGTCCGGCCCGAGAGCTGTAACGGTGTAACGTTTCAACGTTGAGTCGAGATTTATAGCACTCGAGAAGTTTAAACTGCACTGTTCTTACGACTTAAGAGTTTTTAGCGCTTAGTTCTGCTCGTGATAGAACGTGTAAGTGAAACTGTAACGTATTTCTTGGTGTGTTTACTGTTTGTACTGAAGATAAAGGTGTTTAGACACGACGTACTATTTATTTTACAGATATTTCGAACCACACTACTGAATGCATTTGATTAAAGCATGGTTTGGAGGCAAATTTTTGCTGGTAAATTTTAAGCGATTTTGTTCAATAGATACTTAACACAAAGAAACCTTTCTCGTATATTTTTAAGGCCTATTTCTGTTTAAGATTCCCATGTTTTAATTTTTTATGTTACCACGAAGAAATAATATTCTACGATACTATGTTATGTTTGTTAAAAAAGGTTATTATATTTCAAAGGTGAGATCTTAATGAAAAGTTTTAGACGTCGTATACGAATTCACAATACGTTTTATCAAGAGTATGGCTATTATACAATTATTTTCTCTAAATGATAGAACGGGTATGTTTTCACCGCTATGTCTTAAGTCTTATTTAAAAAATACTAACAAGTTAAATAACATATGACGTGCCGTTAAAATGTTAAAGAATCAGTTCCTTGTAATTTACTCAATTTCAACGTAGAGGGCCGAAATTCATACCAACAGGCCATAACTGTATAACAAGAACCCTAACAATGTAATAATTTCGAGCAGGTACCCGCATCTGTCTTATAACAAACAATATTTGTATCCTCCTCGGGATGTAGCCAGGATACACTTTAATCTCCATATTATTAAGCAGGAAGATTTTTACCGCGGCTTCGTTTGTTTTAATATGACTACTTAGCTTGCTTATGTAACATTTAGTAGTAATTTGGTAGTAAAAGAATAAAAAAATGTAGCAAGCACATGATCTTTATTACTGACAGATTATTGTGAAATAATATCTTATATATAATAGTTTGTTACATTTTAAAGTTTAATAATACGTATTTATCTTTAAAATGTAATAAACTATATTATGTTAAGGGAAGCCAACTTAATTCAAATAATACTTGTAGAGCGGAAGACAATATCTCAAGCATTATTTTCATTAGAGATAACTTCCTTAACCTATTACAATTATAAAGATTTTGCTACTTTTAAATAGTAATTGAAATTACAGTGCATACCCAATTATTTTTAGTACAATAATACCTTTGTGGTACGTTATTTCTATAAACATACTGTATGATTAACTTTTAATATGTTAAGATATGGCATAATCATTATTATATC
>DWNE01003658.1:0-16352 GCA_018249875.1 Cecropterus toxeus
AAAGAAGTTTCACTTCTGACATGTGTACTTTGTACGCACGCATGTTTTTTTCTATCACTTTTGAAATAAGTGGTAATGTATTGGACGCAAACTGAAATTTCAGATTACTATAATTTCAAGACTATTCAAGAACGCGTACTCTTGTGGCACCGATCTCTAATTTAAATTTATTTCAAAATGCACGTGTAAGCAAATATCAATATCCGTAATCGGAATATAAATGTGAGTGTGTGTAAGATGAATCTTAAGATATACGTCTTTGATGTACGTATGATAGGTTAAATGATATCTATCAAATACCTTTCCTAATCTCCTAATCATTGTCTCTATAACATTTTTTTTTATTTATCTTGTCATATTAGTTCGCATGTGTCTTGCTTTTAAAATTTTAATTAGGTACCGTAAGCCGATTGAGCTGAAATTTTGAATACACATCTGGTTTGAATGACATTATTAATCATACCTCGATCAATGCTCAAAGCTAATTGTTTATTAGTTTAATTCTGATTGATATGTCCTCATTTATATCACGACATAAAATAAAAGTTAGAATACCTCATGTCAGAGACTACATCACTAACCCAAACTACATCCTGTTAATCAAAACATACCAGTGCCTCAAATTGCCGAATATGTCAGGTATGGTTGTTACAAGTAATATTAACCAAAAGAAGGCTCCACGAATTTTAGAGGCTCTAAAGTAATTAAATAATATGTCACGCGTAACAGAATAACAGGAAAATGTGACGACAAATTTCTCTCATACGTAGATAAAGAAGTTTCACATCAAAAAGATTATAACAGTTTTAAAGATTTCAGCAAACAAATGTTTATTTCTATATATAGAGACCAGATTTTGATCGCACATTATTTGTAGGTATAAGAGAACAATTTATATACAACAAGATGTTATACGACAATTACTTTACATAAAAGTAATTAAAAGTCTGGTCTGCGAGCACGAGTCAAGTTTTTCCAAACAAATAAGCTAAATTTGCTACAACCGTTTAATTTTTTTGAAAGAATCAAGGTTCGCATTCAGATAATGTATAAAATCGTGTATCGTGTATAAATAATGTATCGTGTGGATATTTTAAAAGTTAAAGATCATGATCTATGAAAATATTGCGTCAAACGTTACTTCTAGCAATTAATTGTCCATACAGTGAAATACTCTTACTATGTAACTGGCATTTAGTGCTGTTACATGTAGATATTATATTCCATTTTAGCTTTAGATATCAGAAAATAACGTAACCCTAAGACAAACAGAACTAAAGTTAAACACAAATGCATTACACTTACAACTTACACTTGTGGGCTAATGTAAAAATATATTATGTAATGGAATAAAATGTGGTATAATGCTTACAAAACTTCAAACCAAGAACCATCCGTAATCGAATGAGTATTTTAAAACCAGACCAGAATAGGTGTAAATTATCCCCTGCCTGTCGTAAGAGGCGACTAAAAGGGGGCATCCGGGGTTGCAGGCGGCAAGAAAGGAAGCGTCGAAGCGTTGAACCGTCCAGCTAAGTGAACCCAGGTAGGAAGGTGGCGTATGTGGTCGCATGCCATCGTAAACACCAGAAGATACGGTGGGTGCAAATGCTCATCGGGAAAGAGCCAGAAAGGATCATCGCGCTTGGAAGACTTCGGTTACGTTCCGTTAAAGATACGAAGAGTTTTCTACACAGCGCTGGGGACGGCCTTCGGAGGGGGGTTTAGTGCGGTAAAAATCCCACATAAACCGGCGTCGGTCGCAAGGTTTCTCCCTCGAGGGCAAAAAAATGATTACTTGATGATGAAACGATGAAACAAGTTTTTATTGAAATTTCATTGATATTTATCAGGTCATAAACTTCATTAAAGTGAAATAATTGAATTAATTTGTTTATGTTTTAGATAAGGGCATGAGTTCTGCAACTGAGTGTGATAATACTGTTGAAACTCCGAGTGGTGTTCTCGAAAGATACGAACAAGAAGACAAATTGGAGGTCACTCTAGCAGCACCGAGAAAATACAAAATCAAATACAAGAATGTGTTCATGATGACGTATTTACATGCATCAGCATTCTATGGAATCTATCTTTGTTTTACATCCGCCAAGTTTGCTACAATTGCATTTGGTGAGCAATAACAATTAATATTACTATTAATTAATAAAAAGCGGCCAAGGTAGAATCGAACCTTCTAGGGTTTCCTAGATCGTATTAGTAGTTACACTACATATTTATTTTATTTATTTCTTGACCCAAAATACATTTCATTTTAGTCAACTAATTGAAGTACCCATGTTACGTTACAAAAAGAATAATTTTTAATTGCGAACCGTTGGAAGTACATAAAAAGCATAAGGACCTTCTGGATAGAAAATTAAATGTTAATAGCGATATGCATCATAGTATCCATAAATATAATATAAATATTTGAACAGATTTCCTCTTAATACCCTTAAAGGAATTAGAAAACATTTCTTTTTTCAGATTATGCCTTATTTGTTCTTGGAGGAATGGGTATTACAGCTGGAGCACATAGATTGTGGTCTCATAGATCATACAAACCGAAACGTTCTTTAGAATTTTTTATAATGATTCTTAACTCTATTTCTTTGCAATACACTGTCATAAACTGGGTGAGAGATCACAGATTGCATCACAAATACAGTGATACCGACGCCGATCCCCATAATGCTAGAAGAGGATTCTTCTTTTCACATTTTGGATGGTTGCTGGTTAAAAAACACGAACTAATGAATATACATGGAAAGAAAATAGATTTATCTGATTTGGAAAAGAATCCTGTCCTACAGTTTCAAAGAAAGTAAGAGAATTGTAGAAATTTTGAAGTAAAATACGTAGTATATTTCTATATCCAGTATAGTGAGTAAGCTATATGCTTGAGTTACATTATAATATAGAATTGTCAAAGGTTAATGTACTAGAGCCTCATTTGATGGACTTTTACATGGCATTTTTTCTAAAATTACTTGCAACCTGTTGAAAAATTCCAAGCATATTGCTTAATCACACTTTCACTTAGTAACAAACGAGCATGCAGCCCACAAGATGGTAAGTGGTTACTGCCACCCATGGACATTTGTAAGCAACTTCATATAGAACAGGGATTCTATATGAAATCTATCATAGATGCAGTGCTACTCACGAGGACTGAGATGGTCCACCGAAACGCAAGAACTGCTTCACGCTAGAAATGTGTAGCGGCGGTACTTCCCCGGTGGAACTACATTGGTTCTACCACCTGGTAGGATAAAATCCAAGTAACAAGCGTTATATTTACATTTACTTACTTTATCGAATGAATAGATTCATTTTTTTTTGCGTAATTATTTGATTATGGAAATTTTTGTGCCAATAAAAAAATATATAAATCGATAATTGATACCACAAAATGGACAAAAGCCTTACTTACAGAAAACGAATGGCAGTTAACGCACTCTTTTTTCTGTGTTTTGTACTGCGTACCTATTGTATAGTCCTGTAAATTTCAAGCGAAATCAGTTTATCTCAATTTATTTTCTTCAACTGAAAGAACTGTAGCCGGATCGAACGTGTTAAATCATTTTTACAAATTACAGGTATGCCATGCCACTGTTTGGAGCGGTCAGCATAGTGCTTCCAACTGTCATTCCCATGTATTGTTGGGGAGAAGAACTGAACAACGCCTGGCATTTGAACGTGCTACGATACATCATGAATCTCAACGCCACGCTCTTAGTAAACAGCGCAGCGCATATCTACGGTCAGAAGCCATACGATAAGAATATATTTGCGACGCAAAATTCTTTTGTATCTTACATATCGGGGGGAGAAGGGTTCCACAATTATCATCACACGTACCCCTTTGACTATCGAGCTGCTGAACGTGGTCAAATTTTCTATTTCAATGTGTCTACTTTGTTCCTAGACTTATGCGCCTGGTTGGGCTTAGCTACTGACTTCAAAACTGTCAGGAAAGAAATTGTTGTTAAAAAATCTCAGGCCATGGGGGATGGCACACGTTCGTTGCACGTAAAAGGATGTTAATTCTGTTGATTATTGTTAATTAAAATATCTTCTAAAATAAAGAATATAAGCGATAAACAAATTGATATTTATTTAGCGTTATGGAAATCATCGTCTTTATGTGTAAAATTGCAATGTAAATTGTAAGTTTATGGTTTTTGTTTTCGGCGTAAACTATGAATGTTTTGAGAAAATTTAACATCTAAAAAGGAGGTTGTTTGTGTCAGTTTGTTACTCAATCACTCAAGAACAGCTGGTCCAATTTTGCATGACTGTAGCTTATTTACCTGTTCAACTTATAGACAGGGCCGTCTTAGACTATATTGGGGCCCTTGGGCACACAAGAATTTGGGGCCCTTTTAGAATGACAAGAAATCAAATTATACATTTTTTTACATACAGACGACCCGCGTGGCGGAGCGGTCACCATACCTGTCTGACGCGTAGTTGGTCCCGGGTTCGATTCCCGGTCAGACAGAAATATGAATGATGAGTTTAGATTTCTGTTCTGGGTCTGGGTGTTTGTGTGTTTATGGCACCCACCAAAACCCTAGTGTGGGGCTATGAGTGTAGAAAGCGTCCTTTTTTTCACTATGATCTGCTTTATTATGGGTAATCAAATAAACTAGTCACAAAAATTAAGCAGCTGTAACTTCGAAAATAATTGTAAAAAAAACGACAATATCTAATTTGACGAGTACAAAAAAATAAAACGATATCTTATATATCTAATATCTAACTTGACGATAAAACAAGGTTGCCAAATCTTGTTTTGGCCGCACCTCAAAATGTGCCTGTGATTAAATGTGAGAGAAATAGTCGGTCCTTCGGAGCCCTCTGAGGATGGGGGCCCTCTGAGGATGGGGGCCCTGGGCACTGGCCCCGTGTGCCCTTATGGTAAAGAAGGTATTGCTTATAGAATACATTTACTTTCGATATTTTGACTATTGCAAGATGGCTATTATTTTGGTGACGTCACTACATAGACTCGTTTAACACTTTCACTAACACTCATAGTCCCACATTATGATTTTATCTTGTGTCGTCGGCACCATGGATACACAAAGACGAATACACAAACACCCAGACCCAAAATGGAATCTAAACTCATCACTCAGATGTCTGTCTGCCAGGGGATCGAACCCGGAACCTACTGCGTGTCCGACCGGTATGGTGACCGCTCCGCCACGCGGGTTTCAAATAAAAAGAAATAGCAAATTACTCAGTGCATATATGATATGTGTTGAGAGAAATACTATCTCAAATGCTCCGCGTCTTGTGACATGCAATAGGTTATATATAAGTTATATTCATAAGCTTTTAGGGATTTTCATCACACTGTAGATTTTTTAATTATATATATAGCATCTATCTGATGGTAAGTGGCACCTGCTAGCCATGGACATTTGGACAGCATAAACAACTTATGACCGTCATATGAAGTCAGCTCTTAAAAAACATAATTTCTGCCGTCTTATCAATTGGAATGGAATCGCTCATAAAATTTCACATTAGAAATATTTAACAAAAAATAGTTCATCGTCTTTACATTGAAATTATGGTATAGCTTCGTTCTAGACAAATAGTTTATAACGATAGATATATCAGTGTACAATGCAAATTGCCGATTGATATCAACGTACGTGAGTTAAAAGAAAATGAAAGAGATGAATAGACACCTATATTTAATTTGCTTCCTCCAAGATACACAAATACCCTAAGAATTTTGTCTATCATTCTACGTAATCCTGAATATAATATTTAATGTGTTTATGTTTTTTTTAAAACCGCTAGCTAATGAATGTAAAATGACCCTGATTATAAAATTAAAACGATTTTTAATTTTTTTCCACATTTTTTTTTTTCAAATTACCTTAAGTATCCAGTATTCAGTTCCGCTCCCTTATAAAGCTAATCTATATCTACATTTATATTTTTAAAACATATTATAAATACACAAAAATATTTTAAAATGTTATTTATCACTGTATTTAAGAAATATGAAATGCTTTTAACAAATTAGCAATATAAATGTATATCTTTATGTATATTTAAAAGCTATTTAACTTTTAATCTGCATTAATTATGACATATTTTATTAGAATGCTCAAAAAATAATACCTTCTGATGCAGTCTGATAAAAAAGGAAAAAAAAACAATCTATTTAATGGACGGAACTTAATTGCTCTATCGTAGAAAAACGTATAGCAACTATTGATAAAAACCATTTAGAATATCTATTTATTCCCATAATTAAACTCACTTGTACTTAAACTACAGACGTAACAACGTGTCCTAACCGTGAGTAATATTTGTTTTAGCTATCTATTATTTATATATGTGAAGTAATATTAGAGCGGAAGAGTTTGTTAGTTTGAACGCTTCGATTTGCCGTTTATTGAGAATGGCTTTAGGTTTTATTATTATTAACATTGGATTACTAGAAAATGAGATGGAAGCAACCAATTTTATTTCGAGATTGATTTCTTACTAGAAACAATACTTATCTCAAGAACCACTTAACAGATTTTAATTTAGTTCCCGCTCATGGATAGTCTCTTCAGTAGAAACATACAAATTATATATATTTTGTGCAAATTGATTAAGTGGAAAAAAGTTCTTTCTCGGGTGCTTATTTTGTTATGCAAAACTATACGGCAGCAGGTATTATAATTATAATTATTACATAAAAAATTATATATGAAAAGTCTGCGGCGACGTCTTTAATTTATTTGTAACTCCAATATTGTGTCAATCAATGAAAGGATGTATTCGTAGATAATATTTTCCAATATAAGCAATTGTAAGTAGTTTGGTAGTAGTAATACATTGTACACTGATTGGATACATTTAAAACCAGAAAACTAACTTCCCATTGGTAGACGTAACACATTTTTGAGTACATTCTTTTAAAGGTAGGTAAATAGGTTTCCTTACGATGTTTTCTTTGGCTATAATAACAAGGATTAATATAGCGTCATTATTATATCTATTTAATTATATTGCGTGATTGTATAATAGTTTCTTCTTTTCAGATTAAGCAGGTTATTGTTTTTATAATAAATTATTTATTTAATTAACTATATTATTATCTAAAATTAAATTATTATCAAACTGTGCATATTTTTCGACAAAACCTATCAGTAGAAGATACGGTCAATTAAATAGTGGCCTTAGAACGTTTTCATTTTATTCTTATGAAATTTGCCTATTTATAGCCAACTTCAAAAATTTTCATGATCCTTTTTTGGTTGAAAGAAAGAAGTTTGGAAGAAAATATTTCAATGGTGATACCATGAGAAGAAAACGAGTATCTGATGATGGCATCTCAGAGAAATCGAGAGAAATTTTCAAAAATTGTTGGGGCAACTAGTGCGTATGTTAATTTTGAATGAAGTATAATGAAATAAGGGGTTGGAGTCGGGCTGATGATGGACCGGAAAAATAGTCGAGCAAACGATTTACAATAATTACCATGCGTTTTGACTTGATTAATTTGTATTATTGAAAATTTTACATGGGTTGTGATTGTCATTAGAGGCGAACACGAAGGACAGTTAAGGGAACTGCTCAACAGTGTACAGTAATTACCTTGTATTTAGACTTAATTCATTTATATAACAACAGCATTACTGGTGTATTTGTATACATATATACAAATATGAATATATATACCATATTTAGTATCTTTAAAACTTATCAAAATTTTAACTTTTTTAAACCAAAGCAGTATCTAATATTGTGTGCCACATAAAGCGCAGACATGATTCGACGACCCGCGTGGCGGAGCGGTCACCATACCGGTCTGACACGCAGTGGGTCGGGTTCGATCCCCGGCCAGACAGAAATGTAAATGATGAGTTTAGATTTCTGTTCTGGATCTGGCCGTTTGTATATGTGTCTTTGTGCGTCCATGGCACCCACGACACAGGAGAAAATCCTACTGTGAGGCTTATGATTTATTATTTGTTAACGCGGCCTTTCATATAGAACTTTTAATGATTAACAATATTAGTATATTATGTACATATGCGATTACTCCATAACCATCATTTCCGCGCCGTTCAACAGAACAGGTACACAATGAATAATCTTCGCATTTATCGCTATTAATTACTTTATTTATAGATTAAAATATAGTGCAGAAATATTAACTAATAGTTAGCATAAACGTTCAGTTACATTGATCTCTTTATGGTTTAGAGAGGTCAAGTGTGGTTTCCTGAATCTTTTTGCGTCGGCGGACTTTTATTAATACGATTTTCATAATTTATAGCGTTAAGTCTCGCTTAATGAATGGTCTATCATAGTTAAGAAGATTTATTTAAATTTGACGGTAGTCGATAATTATTATTTACCGGTTCGCTCGTGCTGCGCGCGATAATAGCAAATTTCTCCGTATTTTTTTATAAACTTTTTTTGTCTCACTGTGTCAAATAAAATACACGTTCGTCTGATGCTCTATGCTAAATTTCTGAATCAGCATTCCACTATCAACCGTTAGTCCGTTAAGGTTATAGAAGTAGTCTGCGTACGTACTTGTCAATAATATCATCCCTTTTTATGTTTGATACTAAGTATTTGGCAAGACAATATATTTAAGTGGTCCAATTAACATGAAAAGGTTAAGAACTCTTTCTTTTCTTATGGAAATCATAACAAAAACACTTATTATTCCTTACGACTCAATAGTCGTTATTATAGTTAATAAACATTTGTTATGGCAAAACCAAAACTAATAATGGATTTAAATACGGTTTTCATTAACGGGATCTAGTTTGATTAGTGCATATTCTTATATATGTCGACAAAAACTTAGCTTTACACGTCGTTTTTAAACGACGTTATTATTAGAACTACGTTATATCAAAAATGAAACGTTGAGATTCAAATCTTGTGTTAAACACCTGACGATACTAGTTATAAACATCAATAAGAATATGCACCTATAAACACAATGATATATAAGTTGGTTGTACCTTGTAATTATATATAACTTAAATAGGATTCACAATGTAAATAAATATAAATATGTAATTCATCCATAAATATCATAAATGCATTATATAATTTTATACTGTTATTAAGACTATTTCATAAACGGATATTGTATTGACTTTATGACAGTTTGTTTAATACCTGCGACGTTTATTATAAATAGGAAGGAACAGTCATAACGTGGATCATTCTATCGATACCAGAGTAAGGTGAAACTCTGCTGGATTCTATTTTGAAAGTGTAATAAAGTGAATGTATATAAGTGTAGTATATAATTAAATTCCTATCCTGTAAAAAGTGTTATTAACTTATGGCCATCAAACCTACTTCTGGAACATTTCAGAAGTGGGATAGTCTCACTTGATTTCTGGCCTCATTGGACTGGACCACACCCCAAATGCATGTATCGCTGCGGGAAATCGTAAACACACCTTTTGAAGATGGTAGAACCAGTGTTGTTCGACCGGGGAGGTACCACCGCCACACTTACTTCTAGCGTGAAGCAGTTCTTGCCTTTCATTGGAAGAGTGTGGTTGTCACCTCACTTATGTATGAGACAACCATCACAGTCCTCGGGAGTAGCAACGCATCTGTGATCGAGTTCAGATAGAACACCCGTTCTGTATGAATTTGCTTACAGATGTCCATTACCTTCATATAGAACACCTTTTCTGTGATAAGTTACAGGTGTCCATGGGCGGCAGTAACCACTTACCATCAGGTAGACTGCATGCTCGTTTGCTACTTCAATGTGATAAAAAATACACTTCTGGTATTTTCAGACTCTTAATAATATTATCTGTATACATCGTCGATAAATATCTAGGATACTTAATTAATTTCTCTTGCAGGAAAAATATTTAATACATTGTACCGAATAATAATAATGTTACCCAAGTCTGTTAATCAAGAGAACCCACCAAAACTGGATGAAATGGATTTACCAACAAAAGCAGCTCCTTGGAACTACAATATTTCATATAAAGCTGTTTTAAGCATAAGCTATTTCCATTTAGCTGCAATATACGGTCTCTACCTTTCTATCGCATCTGCAAAGTCTGCGACTATTATTTTTAGTAAGTATGTGTTATTATATATTATTTTTATATTACTTGCAATCGTTTGGTCTAAAACTTTGCATAGGTTTGTCCTAATATGCAACTCTGGTTCCTACAACACAAAATGCCAATCACACACAATGGTATTTAATATAAAAAATATTCATTATTATTTAATTTCAAATTGATTAATAAAATAAAAAGTTATCTGAAAAACAAGTATATTTATGTTTACATGTAATGTTTGGCACATAAAATACTATATGCTTTACATGTGTACTACATTTTTGTAGCCTATTTGGAAAAATACTATATTTTGTCGACGAAATTTTGGTAACCCTAGGTTACAACATAAACTATGCGGGTATACCTTTCTTGTGTAATTAATATAAAATATACATATACCTGATAATATACGTTAAATGTAGACTTCCACACCGATAAGTTTCAATGTAAACGATTCTTCAGAAAATGGCAAAACATATGTGGCGCACAGGTGAAAAACTGGCGGATGTCAGAATAAAAATATTGAGTGCGTGATATATTAGATATATTTGGCAAATAATTATATGTTATTTGTGTATTCATTATGAATTGACGCACTATCAATGCCTCATGAAAATTAAAACAAATGTAAATCGGAAAGAATAGACTAAAGTAATTAATTCAGTAATTAGAAATTGTCCAAGTGCGAGTCGGATTCGCGCACGAAGAGTAAGTATAAGGGTTATTTATTAAAAATGAATGATTTAGTTTTGTTATCTTTTATACAAATATATACAAATAATTATATTCTAATGGATTTTAAAGAAGTCGCATATGATGTAACGATTGTTTTTCTGGCAAGAAAACGTACTATAAATTTGATTTAAATTTACCACTAATAATTTGGTTAACAACCTCATCTTGTGGTGAAAGATTTAACTACAAGGGTTTCTCGATAAGTTGAATACGGAAATAAGCGCCTTCTATCACTCGGACGTTGAATTACTCTGGCTGTACATTTGGTAGATTATGCCATTTAGAAAACAAAATGAGCGCCATCTAATGTTGAAGTCGAGCAATGAATGCTGTATGGAAGCTGCCACTAAATATTTATTTTATTCAGTCGTTATTGAGTTATTATAAAGGGAAGATACTTATTAATCATTATTTACAATTTATGCAAATTGCACAGTTAACTAAAATACCTGGTAAGTTAGACAAATAATATAACAAGTTTCTATAATTAAACTAGAAATCGCCGAAATATCAAGTAGCAAATAACAATTTTATAGACTGGGTTTCGAAGCGCATCCAGAAATAAAGACGACGCTCGCGCGAACACGCGCGGATATGATTCGCTGAGTGTATATTTGATACCACTGTTCCCAACCTGTAGCCAGGCAATTATCTTATGATAGTCGTAAAATTATCGTATTTTGCGTCAAATTATCGTACAAGTACCAAACGTAAGTAACAACATTACGTAAGCTTTTTAACGAGGTTTTTTTTTTGTTTTTTTGCTTCGTTAAACTACAAAACTTTTCACGGTATTGTCATTTAGTGATCAAAAAAGAAACGGCATCAGAAAATATTTCGCAATCAAAAACAAGTGTTCTCAAAAAAATTGCGACCAAAAATAAGGTCATCTCTGAATAATTATATTATGAGCAACGTCTCCTAAAATTATATTACACCCATAACAGACAATGTACAATTATCGTAAAATTAAAATAGAAAGAAAGCAAGAAATTATTATTTTTTCTTCTTTCTTCTTTTTCTTTCTTTCAATTAAAATGTACCATCGTAGTTCGTCCGTTAGTAGATACATGAAATTATCGTATATGTTCGATAATTATCGTACGGTTCCGAACAATGTTAGATACTCGCACTACTACTACTTGTATTCTACGCACATCAGTCCCACTGCTGTAGATTTTTTATTATTTGGATTTTATAAAAGGTAGGTTTTCAATTATAATTAATATATATCTAAATATTTAAAATTCGAGAAAAACGGAAACAATTTACGCTGTATTCACGATTGTATGGGTGCGCCCCTTCAATATTTTGTGTTTTTTTTTTAAATATATTATTTATATACGGATAATATATAAAATATTCGTATGTAACGAATATTTTTAAACATAAATTATTAATATTTTTTAATTTAACATAATAATAATAAAAAATTATAAACTGGCAATTTAAATAAAAAATCAACAATGATAGTATAACATAAATAAAAAATAATGATGATAAAATAAAGTAGAGTTATCGCACTGATAATATGTGGATTCGAACCAGAGTCTCTTAGTTGGAGGGGACCCGATTGTTCACCAAGAGCTAAACTACCGTAAGATAGTAAATGACAGCGAAATTTACTTTTGCTTTCTAACGGAACAACACGGTTTTCCAAAAACACGGATAAATCGATGTTTTCTAACTAGTAACATCTTCAAAAACATTATACATATGAGAGTCAAGTAAAAGTATTACAATATATATTTTAGATAGGTCTATTTACTAACTTTCATTTGATACCCATATTATCGTAATAGTAAAAAATCTTCCCTCCCCACTCCCTCCCGTTTTACCTCTACTTCCAGGCGTCATTATTAACAATTATATAGCCCATGTCACTCTGCAAACTGAGATGATTCTAATGAAATGTCATACGTCATCATCCGTCAAGCCGTTTGGGTTGTAGTGGGAGCCAAAGACATACATATAAAGACGAAAGTACCTTCTTCTGTCTTAGTCGGGTAAAAACGAAACCTCACTACTTAGATCGATTTATCCGAATCTCCTTACACACAAATTTTAATGAAATTCGAGCAATAACAATCACGTTTGTTGTATGGGAGCTGCTTAAATATTTATTTTATTTTGTTTTTAACCGCTTAGGTATTACGATTCATGTGATAAAGCCTGGTGACGGACAGACGGACAACGAAGTCTTAGTAATAGTTTTCCGTTTTTACTCTTTGACTACGGAACCCTAAAGTACGGAATAATTTATTTATAGATCAATTTAATCATTACATAAAATTAAATTCCAAATTGAACTGCATAATATCGCCTCATTATAAAAATACATCATTAACGTGATTATTAAAAAAAATGTAGTCTATATTTCATCGCAATTATTTCGGAATATTATACAAAAATAAAACATTTTATTCAATGATTATTTACTTAAGAACATTAATTTTAATTAATTAATTTTATACGGTTTAATATGGACATTGCGTAAGAGCAATTAAACTGCCTATAAAATTTGCATACATAAATGATTAACAAGTAGATGTAGAGAAATTTCTACTTTATAATAGTTTGGTAAATAAATGTTGTATATATTATAAATTATGGACGCTTTTCTTCATTTTTCCAGATATACTTTCATACATAGCAGCAGGTCTAGGAGTGACTGCAGGAGCACATAGACTATGGTCGCATAGATCATACAAAGCTAAGAAACCTTTACAAATATTACTGATGCTATTCCAGAGTATGTCCTTCCAATACACAGTCATTAACTGGGTAAAGGAACATAGATTGCACCACAAATACAGCGACACCGATGCAGATCCTCATAACGCATCTAGAGGATTTTTCTTCTCCCATATCGGCTGGCATCTCGTATTTGAACACGACGAAGTGAAAAAGCGATTGAAACTAATTGATATATCAGATGCTACAAGTAATCCCGTTCTGCAGTTCCAGAAAGAGTAAGCAGAATAAGCATGTATTACTTAATATAATTGCTTTAAAGCATTATATACTTTCAGTTAACATCAGTTTAAAATTATGTGAATAGTTGTAATACATCTGATTATACGATTTCTGTGTCCATCTGTTTTTTAAATAATGGTAATAAAGGAATATTATATATAATTTTGACTTTTTATAAGACTAAGGTTGTAAAATAGCATGCAAGTTACCTGTGATTAGTAGAAACTATCGCCTAGTCCTGAAGAGAAAGACGATTTCTATCCAAGTCAACCAGCAACCACACCCTTCCATTGAAATAGAAAAGTGTCACGTTAGAAATATTTCTAATGGTGGTACCAGCGCGGTTGAAGCATGCAGGTTTTGTAACACTGACGGACTATATGCACATGATTTTCATTCTTCTATTATTTGCAGGTACGCATATCCTGTCATTGGGGTGATGTGTTTCTTCCTACCAACTGTAATACCCATGATCTTTTGGGACGAGACCTTGAACATAGCATGGCATGTCAATATGCTTCGCTACGTCTTAAATCTGAACGGGACTTTCCTTATAAATAGCGCAGCGCATATTTATGGAAACAGACCATATGATGTAAACATATCACCCACACAGAACACGTTAGTTTCCTTAGCTATATGTGGAGAAGGCTTTCACAATTACCACCACGTGTTTCCTTGGGACTACCGAGCAGCTGAACTAGGGAATACCATGATGAATTTAAGCACTATTTTTATCCATCTTTGCGCATGGTTCGGCTTGGCTTACGACTTGAAAACGGTAAGCGATGAAATGATTCAAGCCAGATCACGCAAAACAGGAGACGGAACTAACTCATACGGTGGCTTGAATGTAGCTGAATAGCTCAAATTAGATATATTGAGGTCGCTGGTTGTTTTAAAATATAAAAAAAAAAACTACGACAAATTTTTGTGTATTTGTCTATTTCACTCCTCAAATAGCACTATGTTCATAATCCCTACTAGCAATATTGTAAATGTGAAATTAACCCTGTCTGTCTGCTACTTTTACGCGTATTTTAAAGAAATTTGGTATGGAGATAGAGTTAGTCTTAGGAAAGTATAATATAGGTTAACTTTCTTCGCGAAAAAAGGGGTTGAAATGGTTAAATTCGGGATGGAAGATTGTATAGAAGTTCGTCAATGTTAAAGATAAAGTATCTAAGATACAGATATAAGGTAGAATATAAGTATTTCCATCTTGTATTTTATATACTTTTTAAAATGTAATTTGTATTTAAATACACGTATCTTGGTATCTTATAATACTTTTCTGTGATAACATACTTTTAGTAATAGCACGATAATTTCACTGCTTTCTCCGGAGTTCCTCAAGGATCCTATCTGGGTCCCGTACTATTCAACGTTTTTATTAATGATATCGGCAAGTGTTTCCATAATTCTAAGTTTTACATGTTCGCCGATGGCTTGAAGTTTTTCAAATCAGTAAATTATCAGAGGATGTATTGATGCTTCAAAATGACTTGGACAATCTAGTATTATGGTGCAAACGTAATGGTATGAGCTTAAATATTGACAAATGCGACGTGGTACGCTTCACTAGAAAAAAGTTATCAGCCATTAGGTATTATTTTATTGGCGATGTACCATTAAAAGAGGTTGATCACATCAGGGATTTGGGTATAATTCTGGATACCAAAATGCGTTTTGACCTCCATATAGATAGCATTACCAAAAAAGCCTTCAAAACCTTGGGGTTTGTCTTACGTATCTGTAGGGAGTTTAAAAATCCGAGCACAAAAATCGCAATCTATACGTCACTTGTGCGTAGTAGCCTAGAATACTGCAGCGTAGTGTGGAACCCGCACTATGACGTATACAAAAAGCGTATAGAAAGTGTACAAAAGAGATTCCTCTGGCACTTGACTTACAGTTGTAAGTTAGCAAAACTTTTGCCTAGCTATAGTGATCGCTTGAAATACTTTCATATGAAACCTCTCGATGAGCGCAGAACGATGTTGGACATCTTGTTCCTCTACAAAATGATAAATGGTTATATCGATGCTCCAGGAGCTTTATCTCATATTAATATTGCTATTCCCAGTAGATCGCCCAGGTATAGGAAATATATTCCATTCGCCATAAAGTTAGCACGGTCACATTTGGGACATTATGCTCCTCTTAACAGATTAATGCGGAGTTACAACGAGCTACACAACAAAGATATTAGTAATACCGGGAGTGAACAAAATATATTCAAAAATGGTCCATGTACTTCGAAAAACCATCGAAAGACACAAACTTTGGATATTTTCTCAGACCCCTTACGTCGTTTTAAAGGGTTAGTGTCTCAAACGTTAAACGATTTTTAAATACTTATCGTGTTACTTACTAATGTTTATTTTTATTTAATGTATAAAATAATTTTAATTTTAATCTCAGTAATTGTAATTTAATTCTTTTAATTAGTAATTTTTTTTGACATCGAAATTCTAAAAATATATGGTGAAAATTTTGATCTCCAACTCCTCAACCCTGATGATGCAGGGGTACCCAAAGCCTAAACCGTAG